>APFE031425954.1:63494-89974 GCA_000404065.3 Pinus taeda | reverse complement strand
TCAGGAAAAGAAACACCCATTAAATACGAAGACCCAGGAAACCCAATAGTAACTGTCCAAATTTATGGTCAAACCTTGTCCAATGTCTTAGTTGATATTGGAGCTACAACCAATATCTTAACAACCACTACTTGCCAAAAGTTAGGCATTACATTTGTAGAAACCACCTCCACTTTGTTAGAATTGGCTGACCGATCTGTGGTTAGGCCAGAGGGCATACTACATGATGTCATGGTCCCGGTTGACTCCAGGGAATATCCAACCGATTTTCTGATAATAAATCCTAAAACCCGACTTGATGGACATCCATTGATCTTAGGAAGAACTTGGTTCCCCACTGCCGATGCCTATATTGGTTGTCGGCAAGGGAATATGATCATAACCAGGGGAACATATATCAAGAATTTAGTGTTATATCCCCCAGCACAGCCAAGTGTCACAATAGTCAAAACTAATAGGCACCCTGTATCATATATTACTGATAACATTAGATCTCCATTAACTATACAAGAAGCACTTGAGTTCAAAGACCAAACAGAAGATGATGCTATCAATAATTTCATTAGTCAAACTGAACTCACATCTCGCACGCAATGTCATATGATAAAAGCAGCATTTGATAACGAATTAGAAGAAGATCCTCTGAAAGATACACATGATCATACAATCTCTATCACCTCTGTTGCAAATAGTAAAATTGTGGAAATTGAACCCGGAAAAACCTTAAACATTAATGCCAACCTCACATCCGAACAAGAAACAAAGCTCATCCATATGTTAACGAAATGTAAAGAAGCATTTGCATGGGACTACCCTGATATGAAAGGAATTGACCCCTAGTTATGTACACACCACATTTACATAGAAAAATATGCAAGACCTGTTAGACGGCTTCAGAAAAGACTAAATCCTCATCTAAAAGAGGTGGTAAAAGTTGAACTTCAAAAACTTTTAGATGTTAACTTTATCTACCCTATCTCTGATAATAAATGGGTCTCCCCACTTGTGGTGGTGCCAAAAAAGAATGGGAAATGGAGAATCTGTGTGGACTACAGGGAGCTAAATAAAGCAACACAAAAAGACCACTTCCCTCTCCCATTCATCGACCAAGTATTAGACACTTTGGCAGGAAAGAAATGCTTTTCTTTCCTTGATGGCTTCAGTGGGTACAACCAAATACAAATTACCCCTGAAGATCAAGACAAAACTACTTTTACTTGCCCTTGGGGAACATTTGCCTACCGAGTTTTACCTTTTGGCTTATGCAATGCCCCTGCCACATTCCAAAGGGCTATCCTTAGCATTTTTTTAGATCTAATAAATGAAGGACTGGAAGTATATATGGATGAATTTACTCCATACGGAGATGAGTTTGACCCAGCACTAGATACACTAGAAAAAAGTCCTACAACGCTGCATTGCTACCAGGCTTTGTTTAAGCCATGAAAATGTTATATGATGATGACAGAAGGACTTATTTTAGGACACTATATTTCAGCAGCTGGCATTCAGGTAGATCCAGCCAAAATCCAAATACTTCTGCTTATTCCCACTCCCACCACTCAAACAGAGGTACGTAGCTTTCTTGGATTTTCTGGTTATTACAGAAGGTTTATAGAACATTATTCACGTATTGCTGCACCTTTGTATGCACTAACTGGTAACGTTGATTTTCTTTGGACAGAGAAATGTGAACGTGATTTCAAGGATCTGAAGAAGCTCATACCCACAACCCCAGTCCTTCGAGGACCAAATTGGGATTTGCCATTCCAAGTATCATCTGATGCCTCATACACAGCCATTGGAGCGGTCCTTGGGCAGGAAGAGGATAGAAAACCATATGCAATTTATTACATTAGCAAAAATATATCCCCTGCTGAATTAAACTATATTGTCACTGAAAAATAATTTCTAGCCATTATACATGCTGTCAATAAGTTCAGACATTACATTACTGGATATCCTATTATCTTGTACACAGATCATTCTACTATAAAATATTTAGCAAACAAGCCTATCACAAATGGAAGAATAACTAGATGGCTGATTTTATTGCAGGAATTTGATATTACAATCAAGGATCGACCTGGAAAAGAAAACTCGGTAGCTGATTTCCTCTCAAGAATGCTAAAGCCAGTTGATGCAGCAGCAGTTGAAGATCAATTTCTAGATGAGCATCTCTTTGCTATCGCTGTTCAAACACCCTGGTATGCTAGTGTTGCTAATTACCTAGCAGTAGGTGAGTTACCAAAGAATCTAACCCCTAATGAGCGAAAACAGATTGTTCAGCAAAGTATTAGATTTTCTTGGATTTGGGACTATTTGTTTCACACAGGGGCAGACATGCATATCAGGATATGCGTTCGAAATGATGAAATTTTTGACATTTGAAAGCCTGCCATGACCAACCATGTGGTGGACATTTCGCTGATCGCAGAACTGGACATAAAGTGCTACAAACAGGGTATTATTGGCCCACAATTTTCAAAGATGCAAAGAAATTTGTCTAAGCCTGTGACAGTTGCCAGAGAACGGGACGCCCTAATCAGTCGAATGAGATGCCTCTAAAACCACAGCTAGTCATTGAACCAATTGAGCGATGGGCTCTTGATTTCGTCGAACCATTCAACCCATCATCAAACCAGAAAACATATATTTTGGTGGCAACAGAATATGTCACCAAGTGGGTTGAAGTAGAGGCATTGCCAAGAGCCACAGAAGACTCTGTCATACAGTTCATGTTCCATCTATTTGTACGTTATGGCCTTCCTAGAGAGATAATTACAAACGGTGGACCACATTTTGCTGGAAATAGAATAGCTACAACACTCAACAACTATCATGTCCAACATAAAATCACTACTCCGTACCACCCATAGGCAAATGGGCAAGTAGAAAGCAGCAATAAAATAATAGAAACAATCCTAACGAAAATTGTTGCATCACATAGACGTGATTGGGCTGCCAGACTACCCGAAGCACTGTGGGCTTATAGAACAACATGGAGGAGTACCACTAGTTACTCACCTTATCAGCTAGTGTTTGGAAAACAACCCATTTTCCCCATAGAATTCGAAATCCAAACATTACGAACAACACAGGAAGTTGGCTTAGATCTAACTGAGGCATAGACTAATCGACTATAGCAGATCAATGAGCTGGACGAAATTAGGCTCTCTGCACTTCAAAACATTGCTCTGATCCAGCAGCAGAGAGCTAAATGGCATGATGTTTTCATTAAAAATAAAGTCTTCCATGAAGGAGACTGGGCTCTTTTGTACGACTCCAGGTTTCATGACTTCCCCGGGAAACTCCAGACTCGTTGGTTGGGACCATATGAAATCCATAAGGTACATGACAATGGTACCCTTACTCTAATCACTATTGATGGTTCTGGATATGCCTTTAAGGCAAATGGCTACCGAGTTCGTCTCTATCGCAAACCACTCACTCGGGAGTCCTTCTGCCAATAGCTACGCCAAGATTCAGATATGGAGATTTTGGGGGACGAAGAGAAGTCTTCCTCACCTGTAATTCATTAAGGAATTTAATTTTCTTTACAGTCTGTACATAATTTCTTGAATTATTTGTGTGCATATCTTTGAAACAAAGTTTTGTTATTATTGTCGTTCCTTTTCCAAAAGGAACTGCATTAGGTGTTTTTGTTGTTCCTTTTTCCAAAGGAACAGCATTTGCGTGTTTTTGCTGTTCATTTTCCAAAGGAACAACAATTTTGGATTTCTGTTGTTCCTTTTCTAAAAGAACAACATTTTTTATTTCTGCTGTCCCTTTTCCAAAGGCACAGCATTTGTGTGTTTTTTTGCTGCTCCTTTTCCGGAGGAACGGCATTTGTGTGTTTTTGCTGTTCCTTTTCCAAAGGAACAGCATTTGTGTGTTTTTGTTGTTTCTTTTCCAAAGGAACAGCAATTTTGGATTTTTGTTGTTCATTTTCCAAAGGAACGGCATTTGTGTGTTTTTGTTGTTCCTTTTCTAAAGGAACAACACTTTTTCTTTCTGTTGTTCCTTTTCCAAAGGAACAACACTTTTGATTTCTGATGTTCCTTTTCCAAAGGAACGACATTTGCATGTTTTTGTTGTTCCTTTTCCAGAGGAACAACATTTTTTATTTCTGTTGTTCCTTTTCCAAACGAACAACATTTTTTATTTCTGTTGTTCCTTCTCCAAAGGAACGGCATTTGTATGTTTTTGTTGTTCCTTTTCCCAAAGGAACAACATTTTTTATCTTCGTTGTTCCTTTTTCAAAAGAACGGCATTTGCTGGTTTTGTTGTTCCTTTTCCAAAGGAACAACATTTTTGGCGTTTGTTGTTCCTTTTTTTCAAAGGAACGGCGTTTGTGATTCTTGATGTTCATTTTCTAAAGGAACCGTACCTATGTGTGTTGCTATCCCTTTTCCAAAGGAACAACATTTGTGAACTATTGTTGTTCCTTTCCTCAAAAGGAACACCACTTGTATGCTTTTGCTCTCCCTGTGAAACAGCTTGTTCCTTTTGCTGTTCTAAATTGAGGATGCTTATTGTTCATGTTCTTTCAAGTCTTTTTTAATATAGCTATGCACTTATGTAATGGGAACAAAAACACAACATACGGAAATCAGTCAATCATAAATCGTTATCTTTAGAAGAAACTGCCCTGAATTGGTGAGAAGACAGAAGGAAAGACATGCTTATTCATCATCTTTTGTTGTCAGTGTTCTACTAATTATGTTCTGATTGGTTATATGTATCATGATGGTCCCTTTTAATCCTCTTTGATTATCATTCAGCAATAAGAGCAAAGGGTCTATACCTTCCTATTGGGATATTAAGAATTCTTCCACCATTCCTACTCTTAAAGAGCGTTGAACCACCCTTTGTGTATAAATAGGGAAGACACTTTATAATACAAAAAAAAAGGAGGAAACATGATTTATAAATTGTCAAATTGCAGGATAGGAAGTCTCATTAAGAGCTGGCCTACCATGATCATCAGGACGAAAGCGAAGTGGCATTCCCACTATGGCCACCATACCAGGGATATGGTCCAAAAGGTATATCAAACAAACAACCCTTGGAACAGGAGGTCTCATCACGAGTCGGCCTGCCCACTATTCGCTCCTTCCTCGTGAATGACATTATGGCTAACTGGTCACCAAGCCAGCATAATGGCCTACATTTTGACATTACACAATGTTCCCTAACATACACAAAGGACTATGGTTCCATGGGTGAAATAAACAACTTTGCCAAGGTTCTGGACAGGTATCGGCAACAGAGCATTGTTAATGGTATCGAAGTCGCATTATTTACACCAATAGGTAAGTTATTTGCATCCTTTTGTTTCTTATGTCGTGGTAATCAATTATATGTTATTAACCCAACCATATAATGCATGACTATATATTATCACCAATCATTACAGAACCATTGACAATGAGCGCATGAGACTCTCTATTTATGGCAAATGTCTTATCCCCAACCTTGCATCAAATCATCGCAGTCTCTTACGTATTAAAGCGACGCAACTTTATACCTCGATTTCAGTAGTAGGCTGTTTTTGTAAACATGGCATATTGCCATACGCTGTTCCTTAAAGACTTTGTTGCAGAACAGGCACTGCTCCTTTATTTGACGGCTTGGACAGCCTATCACATTGCGGGGGGGGAGTTTAACCTCATCATTCCCTAGATTACATGTCAGCTCGCTATTCGGGAGATTGTGTACTAGGGTATAGCACAGCTCAATGGTATTATGTCTTCTTATTTTTTTATTTTTTCTGAATGGTTTGTTGTTCAAAGCCATTTCCACTGTATACGCTGTAGCATTAGAGATTGAACAGGTTTTATGTCCGTCATCTTCTCTGTGTTTCAATAAATAGTTGTCATTCCTTTGAGAATTCACAGTGAAACTATGGGAGGAAGATCAATTTGCAGAGAACCGCAAGTGTTAACTGTTTCGGCTGCTGCCCGGGAAATCCTGGCAAGAGCAGGATGGCTGACCTATCTTAACCGCTTGAAGGAGTCTAATGAAATAGTAGCGATTGAATTCTTGCAGAACTTGCAAGAGGACTACTCCACAGTAAGAGGAAAACGCATAGCAGTCACCGATGACATAATCGCAGAAGTCTCGGGACTGCCAGCCACTGGACCAGTATGGACATTAAAAAAGGAGAGGCTGCAGAAGATTATAGAAATCTTCCAAGACAAGGGACAAATCCTGACAATTTGAGGAAAGGGGGTTCTGCCAGCAACACTAGGAGAGTCGTGGGCAGAATTAGCAAAGACCATCCAAAGCTATATCACCTGTGAAGGCAGAAAAGACGTGGTAAGACCAAGACATCTTAAACTCTTAGTTGTTCTAAAAAAGAAATGCTCTGTAAATTTACCTGCATTGTTGAATTCATTACTTCATGACGTTGCACGGAGCATGAAAAAGGCACAGCACGTAGAGTCAGTTGTTAGTCATCACGGATTGATTCAGTTGATAGTCAACCATAGTCTCACCCAGCAGCAGAGCAGCTGGGAAGAGCTAATTACCATTGTAAATGGGGGGTTGGCCACACCCGAACGTCCAGAAAAACGGAAACATGTCACTAGTACACCCCAACGTCCAGAAAAATGCAAACAGGTCACTAGCACACCCGAGCGGCCAGAAAAACACAAGAAATCAGCGAAGCGGAAACATGTCACCAGCACACCCGAGCAACCAAAAAAATGCAGGAAATCGGTCCGGCTAGCACGGCTACGAGGGGGGCTAGAGAAGCCCCAGGAAGGGACTAGACAGCCGGTGGAAATAGAAGATAAGCAACCCCCACGGGTAGACAAGGAAACAGAAGTGCGGGAGGAGGAAGCAGAGCAGTCTGTAGAAGCAGAAGAAAAAGAAGGAGAAGAAGAAGAAGAAAAAGAGGAGGCAGAGCAATCTGCAGAAGAAGAAGAAGAGGCGGAGCAATCTACAGAAGAAGAAGAAGAAAAAGAGGAAGAAGACGAGCAATCTGAGGAGGAAGGAGAAAAAGGAAAAGAAGCCGAGCAGTCCAAGCAGGAGGAGGGAATGGAACACCAGGAAGGCAGCCCATTACAAGACCCATTAGGGGAAGATCAATTGGCCAAAGTTTTGGCCAATATGGGCGAATATGGCCAACCTTCTAGTCCATCAGACCTCCATGCCGGAGAGAAACCCCAGGAGAAATATGCACCCAAGGAATCACATGCAAAGGAGGCAGAAGTAGAAAATCTGCATGTTCATGATGAGAAGATGTTAGAAAATGTTGAGCAGGAACAACCCGTTCCTAATCAAAAGGCACTAGAAGAAAGTCCGGAGGAAATAAGGGAAGAAAAAGAAATAGCCCAAGAAATAACAGAGCCAATTAAGGTTCTTGCCCCGGAACAGCCACCCGAGGAAGCTAGCCGCAGTCCAAATCGTAGTAAACAACCTGATGTTCCTTCTGAAGAAATGACGGAAATAAGGGAATTGCGAAAGGAACAGCAGAGATTATTGAACATAATAGTCCAGCTTCACCAGCAGATTAGGATTCTAAAGGCAAGGTAAAGGGTAAAAGGGACTTCAGGAAGGAAAATTCTGACCACGCTAGCAAAACCCCTTAAGGGCAAGGGGCGGAGAACCAGAATCCATCCTGTTGTTCAAAACCCCGTCAAAAGCCAAGCTGTTGTTCCAAATGAAGCTGAAAAACAGATTGTTGTTCCAATTGAAAAGGAACAACAATGGGCTGATGTTCGTGTTAAAATAGAAATGGATGAGATGATGACCCGTGATAAGGAAATTCAGATGAAGGCACCACTTTCGGGAGTAATAAGTGTTCTGAACTCGAAGCAGCGCAATAGGAAAGTTCAGGTAAAGCTCTCGGCCTCCATTGCTGCATGGAAAAAGGATCCAAAAATAGTAACCCTCCAAAAGGGTTTGAAGCAAGCTCAGCAAGAAGCAGAAAAGCTTAGGGAGCAAACGGTCCCCCGAGAAAAAATATGAAGAATTACAGCAGCAGCTAAGGAACGTCAAATTATCTGAAAGCCAGGCCTTCGAAGGATGGCAGAAGGAACAAGAGAAAGTTGCAAAGGTAACTCGTAGGTCAGATGTAGTTATCAAACAGATGGATACCTTGTGTTCTTTATACAATGACGTCCTAGCATGTAGAGCCCCTGCTAAGAACTATGCCCTGTTTTTAATGGAAAGGTATTTGCAATTGAAAATAAAGGTTGTTAAAGCAGGTGCTCCCATACAAATTAACACCATAGATGATTTCATAAACTGCTGTAAACACTATGGGGTAAAAGTGCAGAGACTATTGTGTGAATTTTACTTGCATAACCTTGTACTAGAACAGGAGACCGAACTAAACCCTGGCCCTTTTGTTGGGGACATTCAATTACAGGCATTTATTTCATTTGCAGTTAATCAAATTAAATGGCTCAAAGTCTATAACGCTTTTCAAAGACAAGAAAACGGATTAGATCTATGGATAAGAGCTGAGCCTAGGGACCCAGCACAGTTATGGAGGAAACATAGAAACCTCATGAAGACTCCAGGAGTGATTGAAGCATTAGGACCCATGCATGAGGCAATCATTCAGCAAGGACTTGAATACTTTTCCTCTATCAAAGGCCCTGCCATTGATGCAACTAAATTTCGATATTGAATATCTAATCCGAATATCCAGCTCAGAGAACCAATTAAGTATGAGAATTGTAAACTAGCTGCCAACCGTTTTCCCCTCTATGGCGAAATTGTTTTGAGGGCAGGGCCATCCTGGTTAGGATATAGGTTCCGAAGTCCAATCATTTGGCATCCTGCACTCGGATACCAAGCCCTGTATGAGATGCCTGAGGGTCAGACAGGCCATTTCTTTGACTACCTAGTTTCGCATCACGGTTGTAGGCCTTCACATGAGATTCCATCTCCAGCCTACTCACTCACTGCCTTACATGTCAACTACAATGTTTTCATGAGGCCATGAAAAAGGGTAAGCAGGGGGTGTGTGGAGTATCAAAGAAGGTATGTTTTGATGGTTATTTCAGTATCTTTTCATTAGGACTTATAAGCCTTTTTGCATCATGAACTTAGAAAATGATAAAGAATTATAACAAAACATGTGAAATTAATATAGAACACTGACAATTGTCATTTCCATGTACAGGAGGGAGGAAAAATGAAAAGTGGCCTTCCTAAAGGAAAAGACAAAGATGGGTTAACTGTTGTCCCTTCGACGGGAGACCGCATGCAAACCAGATCAAAACGGACCAACCGGGGAAAGGAAACGGAGATATCAGCTCGGTGCAGAAAAGAGAAGAAGTGACTCAAGATTAACGGTTCTACGAATCCCTCAGGATCCTTGATCCTGAAGGATCGTTGTTTTATCTATTTCTGCATATAGATATCTCCGTCGTCACCCTTATATAAGGGGCAGCATTATTAGCTAAAAGTGTGGTTATGCTCTTATGCAATTTCTTTTAAAAGATCAAAATTGTGATCATTATATCCTGTTAAGACTTTCTCTACTGTAATTTTACTTCATGCATTAATACAGGCTTGGTTACTCTTTTATCTTTGAGCCTGGAATAACCTCAAGCAGTGTACCCCTGGAGGCTAAGGGCCCGGCCCTGGAGGACACTTGCTCTTGTACCATTACGCGTGGTTTCTGTGTGGTTTGCTTATCAACGTGATCTGGTAATTTGACGTGTTTTATAAAGTTTATGTCACATGCTCTGTCGTGTTTAATCCATTAATGTTCCTGAAAGCAAAAGTGTTGTATTGACGCTGCATCATATTACTATTCCTTTAGGTGTTGATATAATACGGTTAGTTTCTACAGGATACTGTTGTTCCATTACAGAGTTTTTGTGTTATGCGATTGTGCCTTAACATTACAGAATTCATCTTGGAAGCTTTGATTCTATATGATTATTGGATTCTCGAATATCACTGTTTCATCTTGAGATGCAATTGTACGCTTTCTAATTAGAGTGACAACTGAATTAGATTGAGCATGTTATGTTTATATGGTTTTCAGTGTTGTTCCATCATGTATCCATAGGCAGTGCTGTTCCATTTGTGTGTACATCTTTAAGAATGAAGGATTGATGTTTGGTTATGACTAATGCACGTGATTTAATATATTCACAGCTTGTTAGACTTAGTTACTGCTCTATTTCTTGATTGCTATTCCATTTCTGAATTGTTGTTCCATTTCAGAATTGTCGTTCTATTTTAAGGTTGTTGTTCCATTTCATTGTTGTTCGATTTATCTGTTGTTCCATTTCTTGTTATTTGTTATTTTGGTGTGAAGGACGACCACAGGCTATAGTGAGCACTGGCATCTACTGCCCGGCTCCCAGACCCCTGATCTGTTCTCTGGTTTCTTTTCCATCAGTTTCTAAGGGATGGGTTATTGCTACCGAACCCTTGATTGATGCATTGCTTAATATCTGAATGTGTGATTTAGCCTTTTGAAGTAGTTAAGTTGTAGACACGCATCCATTTACTTTTGTATTTTCAAACAACTGTACTACGAGCATTACTCTGGCAAATGCTAAGCCTTAGGCTGAGACACTCTTTGAAATAGCAAAACGTTCCCGAATTGACATATTAATGTGAGGTAACTAGAGGTGAAAGAGACCCTTTTTATAGCTCCACAAATATCTCATTAGAAATATCTATCTGAGAACTACAACTTTGGAAAGAGAAACATCGCTCCATGGACCCATGTTGCTCCCAGTTTTCCCAAAAAACGTCGTTTAGGGCCTCAAAACGGCTCTGGAAGTTCAGGACCTGAAAAACTGGTAAAATTAGTAAATTGTGCTACAATTAAGGAAACTGAAAGGCTTAAAGAAACAATGGTGGGGGTCCAAGTGGACTTGGCAGGTGGCCAACAATATCCTCCTGGATCAATCCTCCCCCCTTAGGAAGAAATGGTCCCCATTGCATTAAGTTCCCCCATGAGATGAGGAAACTTCTGTTGAACTTGGTCCCTGGTGAGCCACTTGCCCTGGTGAAGGAGTTGGCCTACTTTAACAACTCAATACAGTTGTATATTTTGTTAGCGAGTGTGCTTGATCTGTGTGTCCATGATTCGATCAGTTGCAGCTTGTTCCATGCAATCCGGATTTAACTCTGTGGGTGTGAGTTGTTCTGCAATGTCGAATGTGTCTAGTAATGGTGGAAAGTATGGCCGAAGGCGGTCCACATTGGACACTGGGTGCATACCAAGAAATGGGGGAATGCTGAGCTCAAATGTGTTATCTCCCACAACCTTGGTAATGGTGTAAGGACCATATTGAAGTGCTCTCAGCTTATGATAGGCTCCGGTAAGACGTTCCTTTTGCAAATGCAACCAAAATTTGTCGCCCACTTGAAACTTGTGTGGCACCCGATGTTGATCATGTCGCTGCTTGTACTTGGCATTTGATTTCTCCATAATGTCATGGACTTGCTGGCGAATATGTTGGATGTGTTCAATGAAGTTGGTTGCCTTATCTGTTTCAGACTGGACATGAGCCGAATCTGCGTGGGTAGCTGCAAATGGCATGGCCACATCAATGGGACATAGTGGCTGGAATCCCAAGCCCACCTGAGAAGGGTTGTGGCTAGTCGAGCTGTGAAGAGCTCGGTTATAACTATGTTGAACATAGGGGAGGCTCTCATCCCATGTGCGTGGATGCTTTGTGTTGTACATGCGCAGAATGTGTACAACCATGCTGTTGACAACCTCTGTTTGGCCATCAGTTTGAGGATGGAAGGCTGTGGACTTAGTGAGTTTGGTGTCCAGCATCGACCAGAGACTGGACCAAAATGTACTAAGGAACCTGCTTTCCCAATCTGAGATGACAGACTGTGGGATCCCAAAGTGTACCCACACTCGTTCAAAGAAGAGTTTAGCAGTGGCTTTCGCAGTGATATTCTTCTTGCAGACCGCCATAATGGCCATCTTTGAGAACCCGTCGACGACCACAAAAACACAGTTGTTTCCATGCTTAGTGGAAGGAAGGCCTGACATGTAATCCATGGAGATGGATTCCCAAGGTCGACTAGGCGAAGGCAACGAGGTATAAAGGCCTTGCTTCTTGATGGTCGGTTTGGCAATGGCGCAGGTAGTGCATGATCTAATATACTTCCCGACATCCCGTCGAAGATTCAACCAATAGAAATACTTCTGCAATACTGCCACCGTTTTCTCGACCCTGAAATGCCTAGTAGCTCGACTATGGTGTGCTTCCCAAATCATCTTGGAGTGTTCGCTTGAAGGAACACAAAGGTGACCTAGGTGGCATAACAGAGCATCCTGGAGGTGAAAATCTAGAACATGCTGACCCTCCAAGGGTGTCTGGTATGTGTGGTCGAATTATGGGTCGCTTTTGTAGAGAAGTGGCCAATTAAACGTCTCGTGCCCACAAGAGTTGAGCACAATGGTTAACGCCATAATCGATGGTTGACTGAGGCAATCTACAACATTATTGGTGCTTCCCTTATTATACTTGATATTCAAATGGAACTGTTGCAGGTATGTGGACCACTTGTGATGGCGATCATTTTCCAATTTCCCTTGGGTCTGTATGAACTGCAGGGGTCAGTGCTATGTGTGGATGATCGTTTCCTTCCCCAAAATGTAATGATTCCATTGTCGGCAGGCCTGCACAATGGAATACATCTCTTTGTCATAAGTGGGATAATTCTGGACTCTATCTGAAAGTGTCTCATTGTGATATGCCACTAGATGCCCATGTTGAGTAAGGACTGCCCCGATAGCATAATCAGAGGCATCTGTCTCGACCTCAAATGGCTATTACAAATCTGGTAATGCAAGTACTGGTGTCGTGTAGAGGCGATCTTTCAACTCTGTGAATGCCTTCTATTGAGATTTAGACCAAAATAATTTTCTTTCGCTCCTCCCTTGGTGACTTGACTCAAGGGCCAAGTGATATGAGAAAATCCCAACACGAACCTGCAGTAGAAGTTGGCAAGACCTAGAAAGTTGCGGAGCTCTGTCAGAGTGGTTGGAGATGACCAATCTTGAATGACTTGGATCTTGGCTAGATCCACATGCACCCCTTGTTCATCAATAATGTATCCCAGATACTGAACCTGGGTCATTCCAAAAGTGCATTTCTCCAAATTGACACATAACTTGTGTTGTCGCAGTGTTTGGAGAACCTATCAGATGTGGTGGAGGTGTTCTTCCCAACTCTGGCTGAAGATTAGGATGTCATCCAAGTATACCACTACAAATGAGTTGGTGAATGACCGCAAGATGTCATTCATTAGCCTCATGAAGGTTGCAGGAGCATTCGTCAATCTGAAAGGCATAACCAACCATTTCGAAAAGGCCCTCCTTGGCTTTAAAGGCAGTCTTCCACACATTAGAGGGTTCGATTGGTTCTTGGTGATATCCTGACTTCAGATCAATCTTGCTGAAATATTTTTCCCCCTTCAGCTAGTCCAGGAGATCATCAATCCATGGGATCGGGTACCTATTATGGACAGTGATCTTGTTCAGCGCCTGATAGTCAATACAGAGTCTCTAAGTCCCATCCTTCTTTTGTACCAACACGATCAGGCTCCCACAGGGTGATGAACTCGGACGGATGTGACCTTTCTGTAGCAACTCCTGAATCTGCCTCTTGATTTCATCGTTCTCCAGAACAGAGCACTGATAGATTGGTCCATTGGGCAGCGACGCACTTGGGGTCAGATAGATGGAGTGCTTGACCTGACAGTGTAGAGGAACCCCTGCGAGGGAGGTGAATATGTCCTCGTACTCCTCCACGACCTTGCCATCTATAGTTGTCGTGCGGAGGGGCCCTATCTGGAGGTCATGGCTACCGTCTTCTTCTTTGCTTGAGGGCGTATCATCAGGAAAACAAATTTCCCAGTTTTGGAATTGAGCTTACTGCATTGTTGTGCAGTAACCAAAGATATGGCGGTAGGCGGTGCTACCTTCGGTATCCTGTACAACTTATTTCCCAATGTAATGATAACGGCATGGGGCCTTGATTCATACACAGCATGTCGCTTCCACAAGTATGGTTGTCCTAATAATACATCACAAACTTCAAGGGGAGCAATGTCACACAATACCTCATCCATGAAGGGCTTGATGTTGTATGAAAGGTGACACTACTGGCTCACATGAAGATCACATCCTTGGTGAAGCCACCCGATGGTGTACGGTTGTGGATGTGCTGTGGTCGGTAAGCCCAACCACTTCACGACCTCTACTGAAATGAGGTTCTTTTGGCTCCCGCTGTCAATAATGAACTGTGGCGGGGAGCCCTTTACCCACATCTGGGAGTCGAAGAGACGCTCCTGCTTCTCTAGATCTTTGGGTTCCTCCTTCTGGATCTTTGTGGTGGAAACAGTGGCATTGGGATCTGCATCAATAATCTGCTTCCCTTTGTCATTCCCCTTGTCAGGTTCTAACTCAGAGTCAGAACATGCATCTGATTCTAAAACCTTTAGCTCAGCCACTAGTGACTGCTTGGCTCGACACTCACTTGTGTTGTGAGTGGAGCTCTTATGGAACTCACACCACTTTCGCGTGTCCTTTTTCGGCTTCACGGCGTTGTTCTTTGCTTGCAGCTTTGGTGGGTTGTCTTGGGCCACCCCACCTTGGCTTTTTCCTTTGTTCTACAGTTTGGGGGCACCTTTCCCTTGCTTCGGATTCGCAGATCCGAAATCTCGCTTCTTTTGTTTAATATTTTTCTCGACCTTGACGGCATATCAATATGACGTGCCGCGTGAAGAGATGTTCAGGAATTCTATATCTTCCTGGATGTACTTGTGCAAGAAACCACGGTATTTGAGTACCAAATTCTGCTTCAAATCCTTGATACCCAACTTTGTGTGAAGGGTATGGAAAATATTTGTAAACTCCGGCATGTCTTGGTCCCTTCCCTGTCATAGCTTGGTCCACTTTATGTATTGATCCTCATAGCTTCAGACAGGGTAGTACTGCTCCTTGATGGCATCTCGAAATGAATTCCAACTGGGTGCGGCTAAAAATAGTGAGCCTGTACTTTAATCCTTGTGTTCACAGTAGGTTTCCCACTAGTCCTTGATCTAGGGGGCTTCTTTGAGAAGAGTGAAAATAATCTTTTCCCGACTGGAAAAATCATGAACAGAAAAATAACCCTCTAGCATATTTAACCATTTATCGACAGCATCTGCATCTATCTGACCCTCGAATATGGGGATTTCAAAATTAACTTGTACCTTAAATGGTGAGGCGTTTCCAGAGTAGCTGTTGAAAGTTGATACGTCGCCCCTAGGTAGTCGCTGAAGGATCTGGGCAAAGCTATCCATCATCGCATTCCTTTGTCACTCGAGGGCTTCTTCGAACAATATTTTGATAGGATCTCCTACCCCATCGTCTTTCTTTTCATACGCCATGGGAGGCCGTCGTGATTTGCGAAACTGGTCTTGCAAAGGTTCGACCAGTTCAAGCCCTAACTCCTTATATCCTGACCTTGTTGGGGGCATGCAAAGAAAAACAAAGAAAAAAAAGCAGACCACTCTGATACCACTGATCTAGATTTAAATAAGAACACAACAAATTACAGAGATAACCATAAACACAGAGATGCAGTGGAAATATTACTTCATTTCATTAATATAAAATACTGAAATATGCTTACAAAC
The DNA here is from genome assembly GCA_000404065.3 of Pinus taeda. Lineage (NCBI taxonomy): Eukaryota > Viridiplantae > Streptophyta > Pinopsida > Pinales > Pinaceae > Pinus > Pinus taeda. The sequence continues at coordinate 74,338 of APFE031425954.1, read as the reverse complement.
AGAATGGAAATACACCAGTTAGGGCGATGGTAGCTTATCTCTGAGAAGAGATGTGGCAGCTACATACCTCTGAACTCAACTACAATGACGCTCAAAGGCCTTTTTATTATTGAACATTAAGAGCAAACCCTAAACAACCAAATCCCTAATCCGAGGAGATGTAACACCAAGAGTTTATGGGCCCCGTTGGGGTGAGTTGGACAACCGACTTCCCAGGGTCGTGACTTGGTCATATTATATCCATTTGACACGCATGATAGCCCATTGGAAAGATTTCTCTGAGGACTACGACAAAAAATACAATTTTAGAAAAAAAATTGTTGCCTGGTAAATTTCCAGAAAAACGTCGTTTAGGGCCTCAAAACGGTTCAAGAAATTTGTGGCCCAAAAAAAAACTGCTAAAAATAGTAAATTGTGCTTGAATTAAGGAAACTAAAAAACTGAAAGAAGAGATGGTGGGGGTTAAAGTGGAATTGGCGGGTGGCCACAAATAACCATCGAATCAGTTTCCACGGTCTCCAACACCAGTTTAGCCTCAAGTTGCAGTTGAGACTCCAAAGATCATGTCTCATGAAGGAGAACCCACAAACATGACAGAAGAAGAGAAGACCTTCAGAAAGGCTTTCTTTGATATGACGGAGATGGTGAAGGTCCTCTATGAAAAGAGGAATAGCAGGTTGCAAGGAGAAAGTTCCAAACCTCCCAAAGGAGAAGGCTCTTCAAGAGGAGGTAATGGGAATGGAGACAAACCTCCACCAGCTTCTTCATCATCTTCTTCACAAGCATCTTCACATTCTTCCACTAATAAAACCCTTACTCATACTCATCATCATTCTTCAAAAGGAATTGGTAAATCACCTTTTTTAAAACTTGATGTTTTATTCGAGTTTCGCATGTATAATGGTGAAGTGAATGCAGAGAAGCTTGATAATTGTATTTGTCAGTTGGAGGTCTATTTCATGATTCAAAACCTTCAAGAGGATGACATAAAGATTCAGTTATCTTCCTTGAGAATGGAGGGTGCAGCACTATGGTGGGAATCAAAGATCCAAGAGGAGATTAAAAACCAAGGTAAGATCTCAATTTCTTGGAATGATTTCATTGCTGCAATCAAAGACAATTCTACCCTCTAGCTTATATGCAGAAATCCATCATGAATTGGTAGAACTTTAGACAACTTAAAGGTCAAAATGTGCAATATTACAACCAAGAATTCTAAAAAAAAAAAAAAACCTCTGATGTTAGGTGTAGACTTGCAATCACAAGACACATTGCTGAAGTACATAGGGGGTTTACACAGTTACCTTAGGCATACTATATTAATGTTTAATCCCATTAATCCAGATGATGTGTGTGTGCAAGCCACTCATCTTGAGGTAAGAGGGAAAAACATCTTAGAAGAAGGTAGTAAAAATACATTTAAGGGTAAGGGAAAAGAAAAGGATTTGAAAGGGAAGGCAAAGAAAATTGTGCCTATCAAAAAAGAAGGAGAGAAATTTACATGCAAACATTGTTCCAGAGAGGGTCACAATGAAGCTCACTCTTAGAAGATTCATCCTGAAATGAAACCAAAAAGAAACAACAACAATGGAAAACATAAGACAACTGCAACCACTCAACAAGATTTAGGATCCGATTTGGGTGATGAAATGAAAATCATAGCCATGGGGTTAAAAGAAAAGGAATCCATTTCCAACACTAGTTCTTGAGGTTTGAAAAATGAAACTCCAAATGAAAAGAGGAGAATAGAACTGTTTCACATAAGGGTGATCTAAAAACATAACAAGATTGATACGTTGTTTGATAGCGGCTCCCAAGCCAATCTTATCTCTGAAAACATTGTCAAGAGTTTAAATCTGGAAACTATTCCACATCATAAACCGTATCCGCTTGGATGGGTATGTGACAATACGCAATTGCAGGTTATGAGAAAGTGTATAATGAAATTCGCTATCACTGCAAATTTCAGAGATGAAGTCGAGCTTGACGTTGTGTCATTAGGCATCTGTGGCATCGTTTTGGGCAGCCCATACCTTTATGACAGAAAAGCTATTTTCCATCAGCATGAAAATAAATATTGTTAATTTAAAAATGGAGTAGAATATATTGTGATAGCTCACAGCAAGAAAACAAATATTTTTCTTGTTAATGCAGTGCAGATGAAAAGACTAGTGAATTCGAGCAAGAATTTTATGCTTATGATGATCAAACCCAGGAATGATGTCGATAATGAAGATTTTAAAGGTTGTGATTCAAATCTGAAATCCGAATTGGTTGATTTAGTTAACCAATATGATGAATTGTTTCAGGAACCAAAGGGATTACCTCCGAAGAGAGGAATCCAACATGAGATACAGTTGCAGCAAGATTGGCCTCTTCCTAATATTGGCATGTATAGGATGTCAGTGATGGAAAGCGCAAAAATTAAGAATCAAATTCAAGAGTTGTTGAATAAAGGGATCATCAGACCATCTTCCTCGTTGTGTGGTTCACATATTGTCTTGGTGCCAAAGAAGGATGGAACATGGCGCATGTGTGTGGACTTTCGTGCATTGAACAAAATTACGGTAAAGAACTGTTACCCACTACCCATAATAGATGACTTAATTGATCAATTAAAAGATGCAAAATATTTTACTAAGCTATACTTAAGAAGTGGCTACGATCAAATTAGAATAGCTGAAGAAGACATTTGGAAGACAACATTCAAAACAAAATAGGGTTTGTTTGAATGGTTGGTTATGCCATTTGGTTTATGGAATGCTCCCGCTACATTCATGCGTGTGATGAATGATGTATTTAGACCATTTATTGATGATTTTGTCATAATCTACTTAGATGACATATTAATTTTCAGTAAATCCTGTGATGAACATGTCGTGCATGTCAGAAAAGTATTTGATGTCTTGGAAAAAGAAAAGTTGTATCTTAATATGTCAAAATGTGAGTTTGGAAAAACTTCTTTAGTTTACTTGGGCCATAATGTTGGACGAGGTGAATTGAAAATAGATCCCTCCAAGGTTGACATCATTATGAATAGGCTAAGGCCCAAGACAGTTACAAAGGTAAGAAGTTTTCTGGGAGCAGCACAATACTGGAGGAAATTCATTGATAATTTTTCTCTTACAGCAGCTCCTTTGCATGCGTTGACTAGCGTGAAAAAGATTTTTCAGTGGGGAGACAAATAGCAAAAGGATTTTGATGAATTGAAGGAAAATATCAGTACAACTCCCATACTCGCACTTCTAGACTTGATATAGTCATTCGAGATTCAGGCAGATGCTAGTGACTACGCTATGGATGCAGTCCTCATGCAACATGGTAAGCTTATATATTATCATTTGGAAACTTTTAATGGTGCAGTGATTAACAATCTGACATATGACAAGGAATTGTATGCATTGGTGCAAAGTGTGAAAAAATGGAAACGCTATTTGATGGATAAAGAAACATTCATTCACAATAATCATCAGCCATTGCAATACTTGCAATCTCAATCAAAGTTGCAGCAATCACGACACTTCCGATGGATGAGTTTTCTTCAACAATTCCACTTGGTAGTCAGGTATAAGAAATGTATCTACAATAAAGTTGTTGATATGATTTCGTGGCCTATTATTAGTTCAACTACTTTAATCAAGCATAATTATGTTTTACATGAAAGTATATTGAGAAATATGCAATAGATAATGACTTTCAAGATGTTTATACAAGCTTGAGTCAAGGTAACCAAGTAGAGGAATAGGATTATCATCTGCACGATAACTTGTTGTACCATCTTGGCAAGCTTTCTATTCCACGGGGAGAAAGAGTTAACATCATAAGAGAGGCACATACTTCTCTTATTGTTGGTCATTTCGGTGTAAGAAAGACGGTGGCACATCTACAGAGGTACTGATTTTGACCTTGTATGCTTGAAAGTGTGTCTCATTTTATTAAAAGATGTTCATTATGTGCAATCAGTAAGCATAGTAATAGGAAGTTAGTATTGTACACACCACTTCCGGTTCCTTCATGACCGTGGGAGAGTGTTTCATGGATTTTGTAGGAGGTCTTCCATTGTCAAAAAGAGGTCATGATTATTTGTATGTAGTTCTGGATAGGTTTAGCAAAATGTGTATTTTGATGCCATGTAAAAAGCAAGTTACAGCTGAACAAATTGTTCAGTTATTCTTTCAGAATGTTTGGGTGCATTTTGGATTGCCTACATCCATTATTAGTGATTGAGATTCTCTCTTTGTTGGGAATTTTTTATCAAAATTGTCGGGATTCATAGACACCAAACTTAAAAAGAGTAAAAATTTTCATCCACAAACAGATGGTCAAATAGAAGTGGTGAACAGAATAGTGATACATCTTCTTCGTGGACATTGCAACGAACCTCCTAAGTTGTGGGATGAACAGTTGCACTATATTTAACATGCTTACAATCGATCCAAGCACTCTTCAACTCAAACTTCTCCATTTGAGGCATGCATGGGATACTTGCCTAAATCTCCTTTGGATTTTATTTTGGCAAAGATGTTGCTATTGAAGGTCATAGCGACATAGACAAAGCAAGAAATTTCATTGAACAAATCCAATTAGTGCACCAAAAGGTTCAAGAACAACTTGAGAAAATCCAAGGCAAGTACAAAGCAAGGCACGATAAGCATCGTCAAGATCACAAATTCCAAGTTGCTGATGAAGTTTGGCTTCACATTAACAAAGAGAGGCTCCAAGGAGAAGGTAAAAAGCTAAAACCAATTAGATATGGTCCATTTACAATTTTGGAAAAGATTGGTAACAATGCCTTCAGGTTGGATCTGCCTTCATTTATGCAAATTTATGTTGTTGTTAATGTTGATAATTTAAGGTTGTATGAGCCTCCTTTGATTGAAGATTAGGGAGAGAATATTTAGATTCCCTCTATTGAATATTTTCCTCTAGAATTTCTTGATGAGCTTCAGTGAGACACTATACTTGACAAAAGAACAAGGACAACAAAAAGGGTAAGTATTCATTATCTTCAAGTGGGGCTCAAGGGTACAAATCCTTCAAAAGCCAAGTGGATGGAGGTTGGAAAGGTGAGGGAACTATACCCTCACCTGTTGGTCAATTGAAAGTGATCTTTAGGGGTCCAAAATACTTCGAGCGGGGAGGAGTGATAAGGTGCTCAAAAATCAAAGTTTTAAAATATTGACAAGCTTTGCTTCATATTGAAGAGCATGTCATTCTCAATCCAATAGTGCAAACGACACTCAAATCTGAGCTCGTATGTAGAAGTTAGAGCAAGTCAAAGTTCAGGTTTGACATGCTCACATGGTAGGTTCCATCGGCAAACAAGGAGGCACCAAGTGTCAGACCGTCATTAGTTACCGTATTTCGCTAATTGCATAAGGAGGTGTTATAGAATCAACCTCGACAAGATTAGGGTTGCGATGCAATAAATCGCATATTGCACATCGCAATAGGGAGGCGGTTCGACGCTACAGAATTGGCCCCGACCGGTTCGAGTTGCGATGCGATATCGCAATCGCAACAGGGCCAAGTCCTACAAACCTACCAGAACTCCTTCGATTGGGATATCTCTGTGGAGTAGGTAAATTTGTGGAGTAGGTAAATTCTCTTTGCAGCAAAGACAATACCTTTAGTCCAGGGGAGAGGGTCTAGCCACAGATAAGATAACCTAATACAAGTTCCCTTAGATTAAGAATGGATTCAAAATCCTACCTCTTGTATCGCTAATCATGTTTGATGAAGTCCTTGTGTCTTTGCTCCAGCGATCAGCTCCAAAACATCAATCAAGCACCTGAGACAAATAAACAAGAGACCAAAGCACACATGATAGTATACAAAATATTCAACCTACTTAAGAGGATAAGGAGTATTAAGCTACCAAAAAGAATATTCAATTGAAATAGGAAACAAAATATCAGTTGTGTTATTAATATGAGAAAAAATGAAAGTACAACCTTCACCTTAGAGTTGCATGTCTCCTTCGACGTGTCTGATCTCCAACACCACCGTTAGCATCTCATGATTCACCTCAAGCAATGGAAGTTTAAGGCTTCTTCCTCTTTGTTCCAAACCACACTACACAACTATTCTCTCTTTACAAACACAAACTAGAAGGCTAAAGCTATCAATATCTTGTTGGATATTCAAGCTTCAAAAAGACTAGTTCACCTTGGAAAAGGAGGAGTTTATATAGATTTGAGAGAGGCAATATGGGTCCTCTTATGATGGGAGAGGCCTTATCTCTTTGGTTTGTTCCATTTTAATAGGGGAAAGGATCCCAAACAGTCTCTCTTGGCTCTATCTTGCCCAACCATTTACCAGAGTTCCATTCACGAAGCTTCTAGACCTGGAAGCTTCGACTCCATTTTTTAAAACTTTCCAAAAGAGGGTCGGCGCGGGTCATGAATGGCTCACTAGCATTGTTTGGTGCTAGGACCAGTGTTAGACTCTGCAAATCGGCGTAGGGAAGAAACTGAGTACTAGCGTCGGTCTTGAAAAGTGAGTTTAAAGGAATATGCTTGGGAAATGATGTAAGAGGGAAATGTTATGTAGATGAAAAGGAATGTAAAGGCATGCCCTTCACGGTGGGAAAGAATATGAGGTTCACTGTAGAGGTCCTCCAGGATCGAGGAATAGGGAGTACAGGGACAGTGACAAAATGTTGTGTAATAGATGCCCCCTAAAGAGTGAAGACCGAACAAGAGTGGGGTGAAATGCTTTACAAGTAGATGCATGGAACCGAAGACTGTCATTGGAAAACCTGCAAGAAAGCATAGATACATATACATCAGTAAAATATCTAATAAAATATACATGAATCATGGTATGGATGCAGCCACCTAGAAAAAGATCATGTAAGTGGATCCAAGGTATGGACACAGCCATCCAGTAAGAAGGATCATATCTAACCTAAGGTATGGTTGCAGCCATACAATAATGAGAAAGATCACATATAACAGATTCATGGCATGGTCGCAACCATCCATCTGAAATAGACATGTATATAAGCATGATCATGTCACATCGCCTCGCAACCTGGACTTTTGTAATCTGAGCCCAGGGTCTTGCACTCCAACATGACCCAATCAAAGTACAAATTCTAACATGTGAATAGATGTGTTGAAGTTGAACATGCTAGAAAGTCACTTGATTACCGATCAATGATGTGAATCGTTAACAAGCGTGAGACAAACCACCAATAATGACAATGGCTCTCAACGTACTAGTAACACAATCCAGGGAATGTAAGTAAAGAACTGAAGTCAAACACCTGAGAAATCACTCGATCAAAAGCCAATGATGTGAACTTGTTGTCAAGTGCGAAGAACTTGCCATTAGGGCATGCAAGCTCTAAGGTACTGGAAGGGAGTCTCTCAGCCAAATTTTGGGATAATACGCTGAAGTCGATAGGAAGTGGCGTTATCAAAGGAGGTCCATGATGTATCCCACATCATCGACACGAGAGAAAGGGATCCAATGATTATGGATGATACAAAGAATCAAGAATGAATGTAAACTGCAGAAGGATTAACCCTTGAACATATCGGCGACACGACTCCAGAGCTTGGTAGCTTTTTGGATTGATAGGATCAGAGGTCGTGATGACGTGGAAAAGATCAGATGGAAATGCAAAAAGTGGACAACCCAAACCCAGGAAGGTCAATGATGAAGTGAGAATATCCAAACCCGACACGAAGCAGAAAGTGTCATGTTCAAGAGTGACTAGCTGTCGACACAACTGGTAAAAAATTTCCATTTTCCCCCACCATTTCTGGTAGTTACCCCAATTATTTTTTATTGCAATCTTGAAGAGGATAGCATATGCTTGCATTATAAGTCCATCCTTCGGATGAATCTGACCTAGTCAAATTAATAAGCCGTAGGAAGGAGAAGCTCATGTCCATCAAGGTGACGAATCTGATGTCGTTTAATCTTTTAAGGAGTTCGACAAAGGTGAAACTCAGTATCTTTTTTATATTTAGAGAGTTTGAAAAAGACGTGAAAAAGAAAACTCCAAAAGGTCCCTTTTTGTACAGTTGTCTCTCGAGCCCGAAAAGGTAGAATTTGAGAGAACCTCTTGACCATGTCAGCCAAGCAGTACCTTTTTCATAAATAGTTTATCCAAACCCAAAAAAGGGGTAAAATTATACTGGGTAAATGACATTTCAGAACCGTTCTACGAGGTCAAAATTATAAGAGCTCTACAATCTTTTCGTGTTTTAAAAGTCGGAAAAGAGCTTAAAGCAGACTCCCCGTTTTTATTCTCTTTAACGAGGCAAAAAGGGAAAAATACTCTGCGATCTTTTCATTTGAATTTTTTATGAGTTGGGAAAGAGCTTAAACACGACTCTAGTTTTGCATCATCACCTGTCGCTGCACAAGAAGCAAACGTATTATCCGTTTCTAAGGTAAAATGGTGAAAACAATGCTTTTAAAACCATAAAACATAATGAGAAGTTTATAAAAAGGGAAAAAGTAAAACATTTTTTACCATTTAACTCTTTTACCTCATTTGAGCAATTTTTACCCACTTTTGCCCTAAATCTTCAGGAGCATATTGTAGTGGATCTAGGAGGCTGATCGATGAACCATTAGTTGCAGGTAAGAGTTGAGACCCTAATCTTTGCATTCATACCTATTTTTCATGCATTTATCTGGTTTTTCAGGGTTTTTTTAGGGATTTTTTGTTAGAAAAATATATATTACAGAGCAATGGAACACATAAAATATTGCAAATATATAAACACAAAAAATGCATAAAACAAGAGAGACACAAATATATGTGGTTCACCTAGTTTGGGCTACATCCACGGAGAAACAACCAGTCCTTCTTTTATTATATTATCCAGCAAGCTGAAGAGATACAACCTACAGTAGATCCACTGTAACACCCTCTTCGCTCTCAATCTCCTCTCTCTTCCTCACTCAGAATACAGATATACATAGACGCAATACAATTCCCTCATATATAGTGAGGGGTTGCCTTCTAGGGAAAAAAACCCTAAATTAAACATAACTTCTACTGTCAGATCATTCGCCTAATGAACGGCCCAGATTGACTAGAAATTACTAGACTTTTACAAGGAAATTTTACATCTATTTTTAGCTTCTGGGATGCTACCCTTAGACCCCCTAGCCGGGGGGGATCAGCCCCCACCGGAACTCTCGCACCGCCCCCCCATGCGTGGAGGGGTGTACAATCTTCCTGGGGTATACATCCAGCTGAGACCTTTGAATACAAAAGATAATCAAGCTCCACACCCAACATTTTTTGCAACAAAAAAAATGGCCCTCGGTTGGCGCAAGATCTAGGCACGGACCACGCCAATCGAGGGTTATTAGCACGGGCACTCACGCCGTCATCGCAACTATTTTTAAAACAGTCGCGCCAACATAGAGAATTGAATTTTTTCAAATTCTGACCGATTTCATTGCGTTAAATCCAAAATTCCTCTTGCAAAAACTAATGTTAAGTTAAATGTGGGGTGTTTGCAGGCAAATCACAGCAAGAAAGATATTGATTGAGTCGAAAGAACGTGAGCATGAAAGAATAGATTCATTGGCATTGGAAGATCCAAACTATATGGATGCATTGAGGAACTGCAAGCACCTCAAGTTCTTTCTTACACCGGGCCTTCGGGCTCAACCTGAGCTACTACAATAGCTTATCAGTCTGTGGGACATTGGATGGGAGGTATTTGTGATCCATGATCAAGAGATGGAGCTGGAGACTTCAGACATTTACTTCATTACCAGACTATCCCGTAGAGGGGAACCAGTCCAATTGTATGGAGGGAGGCCCATATGAGCGAGTATGAACATGCTCCTCACATAACATTGTCCAAGAGCTCTGAGATCTACAAGCGGAAAGGTTGAGATCATGACCATATGCGACCTTATATTGAAGGTGATGCTCTTGACCATTAACAGAGTAGTTGGGGCTCAAGCATTGCACGAATCCAACAAGTCGCATTTCCAGTATGCAATAGACTACACAACGCCCACTGCCTTCAACTGGGTGGAAGCCATGAAAGTGAACATGAAACGCAAATTATCCAAATGCAAGGCAGGGAACCTGAGGCAATTTGGATATGGTTCTATTCTGATGACTTTCTTCTTGGAACGAATCCCATTGTTCCACTATCAACTAGCGGAGATGTAAATACCCCAATCCTGTGAGATCCATGGATGGTCCGATGGAGTGATCTGATGCCCAAAACCGGAGGGGGCCAGCATATGTCATACAAGCCCACTTTCTTTGTGTGGTTGAGGCATCATATGATTGTTGTGGAGGACTAGCCATACAGCGGGACTGACTTCCGTGGTGATCCTGACATGTCGTTCCCAGAGGGAGAGGATCTTGATGATGGAGGTGAGAAAAACATTTTGATTTTTGATTTTTTATTGTTTTTTGAATATATGTATTCATGCCATTTTGATTTTGAAATTGTAGATGTGGGGCCAGAGCAACCAGTTGGGATGTCCTTGACCGCTAGACACGTTGCTTGACAATTTGAGATTGCTCCTTATCAGGAAGGAGTCGACAATGAGGAGGAGATTGTGTGGAACCTAGACAACTTGAAGAGAGGCATCCCAAAGTATGCCCAGATGGAGGACATTCCACGTTGTTATCTACGGCACACAGTGGGAGTGTCGGATCAGATCCGCCGATTAATCACTCGCGTAGTATGAGCAATAACATGCTATCATGAGAATAATGTCGAGTAGTCCATAGTTTTATCATTTACAGTTTTGAGCCATGCAAGCCACGGATGTACTTGGAACACATATATTATTTTTTGGATTTTGATGTATTACACTCAAACATTATTGACATATATATA
>APFE031425954.1:18445-62523 GCA_000404065.3 Pinus taeda | reverse complement strand
TCTGATATAATATTTCCCATTGGTTTGAAGAACAATAAGTTTTGAATCAAGGTTTACAACCATTTCTTGAATGTCAAGATCAATGGCTTCTGACAAGAGTCCAAGAATTGCGCTATATTCAAAAATGTTATTAGTTGTTTGACCCAAACAAATACCTTGAAGATTAATCAACTCATCATGAGGGTCATAAATAGCCTATGTCGCGGATGATAAATTCTGGGTACTACAGCAAGCACCATCAGTGAAACCGACATGAGGAGTCACAGACATCTGCAAAGCAGGCGAAGACATAATAAACAGGAAAGATGCTTGAAAAACACACCAAACCACACTGCACAAAAATGAATAACACACTTATGTACAAAAGTAACCATGCGAGATGACTCGCGCATAATACTTTTTGAGGTACAACCCATTGTGGGGCTTGTGCAAGGGGTTACCCTCATAATTAATCAATTCATAGTCCCCTTTTTGTAATACACGCTTAACAGTATAGGGCCCATGCCGCGGGGGTTCGATTTTTCCTGCCCCCAACTTATCATTAGCTTGGTCATATAGCAAGACCAAATCGCCCTCAGAAAGATCATGATGAGAGATTGATTGATCAAAATGGGACTTGAATCGCTTTTTCTGTGCTTCAATGACTAAAGCAACGAGATGACGTGTTTCATCGAGTCGTTCCAAATATAGGAGATTCTCTTCTTGAGGCAAAGTATCAGGGAGTAATTTGATAGCAAATTTGAGTGAGGTAATTTTACATTCAATCGATAGGGTAGCTTCCAGACAGTAGACTAGCTGGAAAGGTGTGAATCTAGTTCGGTCTTTAGTCGAGGTTCGATAGGCCTATGGAGCTGAAAAAAGCATGAGATGCCAATTGGATTTGTGCATCCCAATGGTGTGTTGAAGCATAGTAACTAACACTTTGTTTACAACTTCAACTTGGCAGTTGGCCTGAGGGTAATATGGAGTTGAGCAGTCGTGACGCAAGCCCAATGTATGAGTCAGCTCAGCCATCATATAATCATGAAAATGGGAGCCACGATCAGTGACAATAGCTTGAAATTGGCACTTATTTGCTCATATCACTTAAGAAAGGTACTGGGACACACATCTCCAGTCACATCCACAAATGGAGACGTAGACGTCGCCTAATCAAATTTGATATTTTTGATCAATTGCTCACCGAATGGTTCACTAAATCATTCATGGCCCCAATTGCTCGTGATATAGCTATGGGTGGATGCGTTACTGAAGAGCAAGCCATTGCTCGTGCCCAGTACTTAGATCTAGTATACTCTCAGTTTGGAACTTTGTATGAGTTATTACCCGATGCTCCGCAGCCATCATCCGATCCCATAGCATGAAAGTCACAAGTTGTACCTCATGTCGATGGAATTATTGGTTCAATAGCCCAGACCCCTGCTAAATCTTCTTCCAAACAGAAGTCGATCTCAAATGTTGTTCCCAATAGTTTTTCCCAGCATCCACCTGGCCCTAATAAAACCTCAGAGATCCATGTTGTCTAGTCTACCGCAGCAGACAAATCCTCAAAAGGTAAGAAGAAAGGCAAAGGCAAGGGTAAAGTCGATGCCCCAAAATAGGGTCCTCCCAAATCATCTGCTAGTGAATCTTCACAACAGAAACCTAAGTATCCCTCCCTCATTTGTGAGGAAGATCACTACACTAAGGATTGTCCTTGACAATCCGAAGTCAGTCGTTTGCTCAAAGGGAACCTCGTTGTCCTCAAAGATCCATTTCCATCTCAGCAGACCCAAATGGTAGACCAAACTTAATCATCTGCTTCCTCGGGATCTCAAGTGTTCATGATGAGTACGCCTATTAATGTGGCTACTATATCGAAATATTAGCAAACTCTTGCTCTGATAGCTGGGAAAGAGAAAGAAGCCACTCCTTTTTCTTCTTCCTCGAGTTCTGGACCTCTTCATATTGAGCACCCTAACCCCAATTCTGTTATACAACCACCCTCTCGAGGTGTGCTACGGAAATCCTCGTACAATCTTAATGCCAAAGCCGCTCAACTCTATAATATTGTTGAGGATTTGGCTCAGGCACCATCAGCTATGTCAACTCTCGAGGTGCTCTAAAGCTACCCATCACACCATAAATATTTGTTGTCATCTAGCGGGGGTATCGATCCCACCGATTCCAATTTGATATGTTTTGATCTAGAGAACCATGTTCCATGTCTCCCTCATCAGATTTCCTTTCTCATTTAGGTAATCATCAATGAGAAGAACATCCATAGGACTGTCATTGATGAAGGTACTTCCACCTGCATCATGTCAATCGCATGCTAGAAGGCCTTTGGTTCCCTTGCTTTGAACCAATCCCCAAACACTTTGGAAGCTTTCGATGGGCGTGATTCGCGACCCTTCGGTGTCTTACCTAACCTTGCCATTACTCTGGAAGGAAAGACAATGCGAGTCGAGTTAGATATTGTTGACACCAATCTCAATTACAATATTCTACTCGGCCAGAGCTAGACCCATGCTATGCATGATGTAGCCTCCTTCCTATTCTGCGTGATTAATTTTCCCCATCAAGGGAAGATTGTCACTATCGACCAGTTGTCTTTCTTTGCCTCTTCCTCCTTGGATGGCAATGTTTCGTATGTCAAGCAAACTGGTGCTCCCTATGAGAGTGTGGGGGTAGGTCTTTTCAAATATTCTTCCTTAATGGGAATTTTTTGGCTCCCACCTCCTCATGTTGCCTCTGTCAACATGGTCTCGGTCAAATATGATCCTTGGGTCATACCTTCACCCGATTTTCTTGATACCTAGGGCAAGGTTATGCTGCTTATTCCCGCCGAAATCAATTACATGGAAATTGTTTCGGCTTCGAGTTCCGCATCCTCTGATTCTCCTGTTTCGAACACCTCTCTCGATACATATTCTCAGTCCTCGTGGTTTGGCGCTTTAGAATCCCCTGATCCCTTATCCAAGACCTTCCTTGCTGATGAAGTTATCATGGAAGTCATGTCTCTTGAGGAACCACCTTGGATCAATACTCGTCATTGCTCCTCATTTTTGCCTCACCCAATGGTCACGTCTACCGCTTTCGAAGAGTCCTCTTCTCCGTTTCCTTCCCTCCCGCTTCCATCACCAATCATGACTCATGAAGTATGGTCGGAAGGAAATTTGGGTATTATTACCCAAACGATGCTGATTGATATTTCTATCAAGCCTGGTATCGTTGAACATGTCCATATCGGGGTATCTTATTCTTCGGATGAGATCAAGACTTATACTCATCTATTTCAGGAATTCCGTGATGTGTTCGCCTGGTCCTACAAAGAAATGCCTAACATTGATCCTAGCATTGTTGTGCACGAAATACAAACTTATCCTCACGCGAAGCGTGTTCACCGACGGCTCTGCCTAGTGCACCCTAGGAAGGCCGACGCTATCAAGGGTTAAGTTGAAAAACTTCTCAAATCTGGGTTCATCTATCCCACCCTTCTTACAAATTGGGTGTCCAATATTTTCCCGGTGACAAAAAAACAAGGTATGATCCGCATTTGCATTGATTATCGAGATCTAAATTGTACTTGTCCTAAAGATAACTATATTACTCCCTTCATTGATCAAATCATTGATGAATGTGTCGGAAGCGAGATTTTTTCCTTCATGGACGGTTTTTCTAGTTATAACCAGATCAACATTGCATTGGTCGATCAATAAAAGAAAGATTTTATCTATCTATGGGGTACGTTCACATACAAAAATCTCCCTTTCGGCCTAAAAAATGTTGGAGCTACGTTTCAGCGGGCAATGTCCTATACATTTCATGATATTCGTAACATTATCCAACCTTACTTGGATGACCTCCCTGCTCATTCTCGTAAGCGACAAGATCACCCTAACCATCTTCGGTAGATTTTTCTGGGGCTGTGGACACTACAATATTCAGTTAAATCTGCATAAATGTGTTTTCTGCGTAGAATTTGGACAACTCCTCGATTTTATCGTTTCCAAGGATGGTATTCACCTTGATCCGCTTAAAGTCGAGGCCACTGTCAATTTACTCCCTCCATCTTCATTGCACCAACTCCAGAGCCTGCAAGGAAAGGAAAATTTTCTCCATCGTTTTATACCCAATTATGTTGGGCTAGCTACAGGATTTACTTCACTACTAAAATAAGGAACACTCTTTGTATGGGATGAGGTTGCCCAAAAATCTTTTGATGATCTCAAGGTTGTCCTCGTGAATGCTCCTTCTTTGCACCCCTCGGATTATTATCGAGATTACTTCCTTTACCTAGTTGCAACCACTGGCACCATTGTTATGGTCTTGGTCCAAGATGACGATGAAGGCAATGAACATGTTATCTACTACCTTAGTCGTAATCTCCTCGACATTCAAACACGTTATGCCCATGTTGAGAAGTTGGTTTTGGCTGCCATCTAGGCTATTCAACGTTTTCGGCACTACATCCTCTTGCGCACAACTATAGTGATTTACGAATGCAACCCCATGACCTACATACTGACTCGTTAGTTGTTGGGCGGAAAATATTCTATATAGATTGTCATCCTACAAGAATTTGATTTGGTATTTACTGCTGCCAAATCTAAGAAGTCACTCGTTTTCGCCGAATTGATTTGTTCCCTTCCTTCTAAGTCTCTCCCTACTGGTGCAGATGAACAACTCCCAGATGAGACTCTCTTCCTTATTAGCACCCTTGATCCATGGTATGGTGATATCATCGTGTATCTCCAGACATCCACGTTCTAGTTTGCATTAACTAAGGATGATTTCCGAAGGATTCAGCATCACTCCCAACCCTGCCATATTATTGACGATACATTATATCGTGTCGGTGTCGATTCAGTTTTTCATCGATGCCTTACGATCGATGAGGCTGAAAGAGATCTCAATGATTGCCACTCAGGGGAATGTGGTGGTCATATGTCTAGCTATGCTACCGCTCAAAAAATCCTTCGCACTGGTTATTTATGGTTGTCCATTTTCAAGGACTGCGTCCTTGTTGTTCGCAAGTGCCATGAATGCCAAATTTATTAATGCAAGATGCGTGCCCCACTCGCTCACCTACACCCTGTCATTACCATTGGTCCTTTTGCCAAATGGGGCATCGATTATATGACATGTAACCCTCATTTGGCCAGGGGGCATGGCTGTATTATCATTACTGTGGATTACTTCACCAAATGATTCGAAGCGATGTCTACATACTCTGCAGGCGGAAAAATGGCGGCTCAATTCCTTTTCAACCATGTTATTTCCAGGTTCAGCATACCTCAAGCCATTGTCACAAACCATGGCTCCCATTTCAGATTACATGATGGCTAAGCTGACATCTGCATTGGGCTTGCGCCACGATGGCTCGACCCCATATTACCCTCAGGCCAATGGCCAAGTTGAAGCTGTGAAAAATGTTTTGGTTACAATGTTTCAATGTACTATTGGGATGCACAAGTCAAATTGGCATCTCATGCTCTTTTCAACTCTATGGGCTTACTGAACCTCAAACAAAGATGCAACTGGTTTCAAACCATTCCAACTAGTCTATGGTCTGGAAGCAACATTGCCAATCGAATGTGAGATTTCTTCACTCAAGCTAGATGTTGAACTTCTCCCTGAGACATCACCTCAGGAAGAACACCTCTTATATTTAAAACAACTAGATGAGACTCGTCATCTCGCAGCATTGGTCATCAAAGCACAAAAGAAATGGGTCAAGTCCCATTTTGATCAGTCGATCTCCCCTTGCGCATTCTCTGAGGGTGATTTGGTCTTACTATACAACCAAGCTAATGATAAGCTAGGGGCAGGCAAGTTTTAACCCATGTGGCATGGGCCTTACATTGTGAAACGTGTTTTGTAGAAAGGGGCCTATGAGCTTATTGATTATAAAGGAAATCCTCTGGATAAGCCCCGAAATGGGCTTTACCTCAAGAAGTAATATGCTTAGGTCATCTTGCATGGTTAGTTGTGTACAATAGTGTCATTCATTTTTTTGCAATGTGGTTTGGTGTGTTAGTTTTCAAACAGCTTTCATGTTTACTATGCTTTCCTTACTTTGCAGATGTTTGTGACTCCTCACATCAATTTCGTTGATGGTTCTTTTCGTAGTACCTGGAACTTATCATCCGCAGCATGGGTTATTTATGACCCTAATGGTGAGTTGATTAACCTTCAAGGTATCTGTTTAGGGCATACAACTAACAACATTACTGAATATAGTGCGGTGATTGAACTATTGTCAGAAGCTAGTGCTCTTGACATTCGAGAGTTTGTTGTCAACCTGGATTCACAGCTTGTCATCCTTCAACTCAATAGGAAATATTCCATTAGAAACACTCAAATATTGAGAATGTAACTCTGCATTCATATACTGGAAAGGAATTTTGATTACATTACATATCATCATATTCCTAGATGCATGAATACATTGACAGATGCATTAGCTAATTATAAGCTGGATAGACATTTATGAAACATGTGAAAAGATAAAACAAACCATTTGTACCATAGTAAGCCAAGAAAATATATATATATATAGTACAATATATTATATAGTATATATATATATATATAAGATATATATAATTCTATATAAAATAAATAATTATTTATATAAATATAATATATTATTATATATATATACTATATAATATAATAGCATATAATATATATAGTGATATTTTTTGATACTACAAAACCCCAAAAAAATATGTGTATCGCAAATAACATCGGTGGCTCGAAGGCCTCATATATTCGTAGCATGATACAGCGTGCGCAACATGAGTCAGTAATCAACGGATCCGATCTGATACTCCCACTGTGTGTCTTTGGTACTGGTGAGTAATGTCTCCCACCCTAGCATACTCTGGGATACCACAAGTCAACCCCTCAAGGTTCCTCATGATCTCCTCCTCGTTGTCACTCCCCTCCTAATAAGGAGCAACAACATCAATCAAGCGGGCGACGTGCCTAGCTATTGGGGACATCCCAGCATGGAACTTTGGTCCAACGTTTGCATTAGCAAAGCAAAATGTTATAAACACATATATGCCAAAAACAATTAAAAATCACAAATTAAAAAAATAATGATTTCTTACCTTCATCGTCAAAATCCTCTCCATATGGTAGCAACATGTTCGAATCTCCACGGAATTCGGTGCCACTGTATGGCCAGTCCTTCACGACGATCCTCTATCATCATAGCCATGAAAAGAATGTAGGTATGTACTACATGTGCTAGCCCCGAGTGATCCTGGGCATCAAACGACTCCAGTGGGCCATCCATGGGTCACGTGGCATGGGAGGATCTATCTCAGTCAATTGGTACTGGAACAGTGGCACCCGTTCCAAGAAAAAGGTCACTAGTACAAATCTGAAGCAAAATTGCTTTAAATTCCCTGCCTTAGCTTTGGTCAGCTAGCACTTTATGTTGATCTTCATGGCCTCTGCCCAGTTGAAAATTGTAGGTGATGTGCAGTCGATAACGTACAGGAACTTCGACTTTTTGGTCTCATGCACTACATGGGACCCCGCCACTCTGTTGATAGTCAACAGTAGCACTCTCGGTGTCATATCCTGAACAATGGAAATCTCAATCTTCCCACTCTTGGATTTGAGGGCCTCAGGGAAATGTTCAGCGAGCAACGTGGATATGCTTGCCCCAATCGGTCGTGGCCCGTATAAGTTGACTGGTTCCCCTCTTCAGGACAATCCTATAATGAAATATATATCTAAAGTTTCTAACTCCAGCTCCTAGTCACCAACAACGAATGTTTCACGATTTATGTCCTAGAGACTAATTAGGTACCGAAGCAACTCAGGTTGGGCCCACATCCCTGGTGTGAGAAATAATTTGAGCCCTCAAAGCTTCCAGGCAATTTCGATCATTCAGTGCCTGGGTGTCCACATCTTCATGTTCCCGTTCTTTCTAGCATACCATTTTCAGCGATTCTTTCCTGCAAACGCCATATATTTGAGTCAACAATCATGTTGGGACCATAAATTTCAAGTTTCCACAATGGTTTTATGAGGAAATAGGGTTTTCCCCTATTCACAGTGCCGATGCACCTGTTTTAAAAACAGTGGTGCCGACGGTGCGATAGTTCGTATTAATTACTCTTGGTCGGCGCGATTCCATGCTCATAAGTCGCGCCAACCAAGGGTGATTTTTTTTTATAAAACCTCCCTCAAAAAACCTAAAAATGGTTAAAAACAAGAATAAAAGGCATGAAAATGGAGCTCAGGGCTTTGGCTATTACCTGTAACTGACGGCTCGGCAAATGACCTCCTGGATCTCCCGCAATCTGCTCTGGAACAATTAGGGCAAAAGTGAGTAAAAATTATTCATAGCAAGGTAAAATGGTAAATGGTAAAAAATATATTTACTTTTCTCCTTTTTATTCAGTTTTTCATAAAAATATTAGGTTTTTGTAAATATTTTAACCTATTTTGCCTCAAGAATTGGATAATGCACTTTACCTTTTTGCGTAGCGACAGGTGATGGATGTTTGACGATGATGATGAGTCATGTTTCAACTCTTTTCTCAACTCGTTAAACTCATATGAAAAGATAGTCAAGTATTTTTCCCTTTTGACTTGTAAAAGGGAATAAAATGGGGGGTCAGCTTTCAAGCTCTTTTCCGACCCTTTAAAAGCAAAAAAGATAGCCGAGCCCTTGTCGTTTCAAACTCATTAACGGATGCAAAACGTCGTGTGCCTAGTATAAGTTTACCCATTCTTCAGGCCGGGATGCACTATTTACGAAAAAGTTACTCCTTGACTGAAATGGTCAAGTAGTTCTCTCAAGTATTGTTTTCTAGCTTTTCGGGATCGAGAGACACAAACGTACGGAAAGGGATCAAGTGGAGTTTTCTTTTATGTGTCTTTTTCAAACTCTCTAAACATGAAAAAGATATCGAGTTACACCTTTGTCAGACTCGTTAAAATTTTAAACGACATCGGATTCACCACCGTGATGAACATGAGCTTCTCCTTCCTAAGGCTTTTTAAACTTACTAGGTCGGATTCGTCTGAAGGATGAACTTACAGTGCAAGCATATGTTATCCCCTTCAAGCTTGCGATTAAAAAATGATTGGGGTACCTGCCAGAAATGGTGGGGGAAATTTTGGAAATCTAATCAGTTGTGTCGACAGCTCACTCTTGAACATGACACTTTCTACTTTGTCAGGTTGGAATATCCTCCTTTGTATCGTTGACCTCCCTGGGTTGGGCCATTCATTTTTGCCTTTGATTTTATCTCTGCCATGTCATCATGACTACTGATCCTATGGATCCAAAAGCTTCCAAACTTCTAGTCGTGTCGTAGATATGTTCAAGAGTTGTCCTTCTACAGTTACATTTACCTTTGATTCTCTGTATCATCCAAAATCATTTTGTGTCCCTTTGTCTCGCGTTAATGATGTGGGATATATTATGGCCCTCCTTCGACACAATCACTTTCTTTCGACTTCAACTCATCATCTGGGAAGTTGACCGGGAGACTCCCTTCCAGTACCTTAGAGCTTGCATGCCCTAATGGCAAGTTCTTCACACTCGATGACAAGTTCACATCATTGGCTTTCGATCAAGTGATTTCACAGGTGTTCGACTTTAATTCCTTTATTCACATTCCGTGGATTGTGTTGATAGTACCTTGAGGACCATTGTCATTATTGGTGGTTTCTCTCGCGCTTGTTAAAAGTTTACATCATTGACTGGTAATCAAGCGACTTTCTAACATGTTCGACGTCAAGACATCTATTCACATGTTAGAATTTGTACTTGGATCAAGTCGCGTTGGAGCGCAAGACCCTGGGCTTTGATCACAAAAGTCTAGGTTTCGAAGTGATGTGACATGGTTATGTTGATATACATGTCTCTTTCAGATGGATTACTGCGACCATACCATGAGTTATCACATGTGATCCTTCTCATTATTGGATGGTTGCGACCATACCTTGGTTTCATTATGATCCTCTTTGACGGATGGTTGTGCCCGTACTTGGATCCATTCACATGATCATTCTCTAGATGGTTGTGTCCATGCCACAATTCATGTATCATTTGACAGAGTTCTCAGTTATGTATATGTATATGTGCTTACTTGCAGGTTTTCCAACGGCAGACTACCGTTCCCTGCACTGGTTCATAAAGAATTTCATCCCTCACTCTAGTTCGACGTTCACGCTTTAGGCGACATCTGTTACACATAATTTTGTCACTGTCCCTGTACTCCCCATTCCTTGATCCTGGGGGACCTCTACAGTGAACCTACATGCTTACCCTTCATGAAGAAACTCCCATTGTGTCCCTCTTCATGAGCAGAACAATTCCCCTTCGCACCATTTCCCCAAAATCTTTTTTTTTCCCAGTTTACGAGACCGACACTAATGGCCCTTGTCCCCTTCACACCGATATGCAGGGATTAACACTGTCCCTAGCATCGACTGGAGTGGCTGAGATTTGTTCCAGTCACGCCGATCCTCTTATGGAAAGTTTTTTAAATAAAGAGTCTAAGCTTCCAACTCTAGAAGCTTCGTAACGAAATTATGGTAAATGGTTTGGTCGGATGGGGCTGAGGATGTCAGTTTAGGCTCCTTTCCCCTATAATGATGGAACTACCTCAAGAGATAAGACCTTCTCCCATGATAAGAGGATCCATCTCCCATCCATTCATCCTGTATAAACTTCCCTTTTTCGCAAGCACAAGTTAGTGTTAATGTTGGTGTGTTAGTGCCAATTAAGTTTGGAGTAAACATCAAGCTACTCGTAGTTGTAGCTCTCTAGTTGTGTGAGGGAGAGGTGTGAATTTGGTTTAGTGTGAAGCCTAAATGGAAGAGCCTTAAAACTATTATTTTTTAGGCCATCATGGAATGCTAGCAGAAGTGTGTGGGAACTTGGTTTTGTGAGAGGAGAACGGAAACGTCAAAACAATGGTTGTAATATCTTCTTGATTCAATATATATGAAACTATCGATTGATTTCGTACATGATGTGCCATCTTACATGTTCATGGATTAATGTTTCTTGACTTGTTAAGTAGGTTGAATTACAATTTGTCTATTATCACGGTTGTTGTTTGATATTGTTTACTTGTTTCAGGTGTTTGAAGAAGGAAGCAAGAGATAGTTGGAGCGAGCAAGCAAGGACATCATCAAACGAGATAAGCGTAATAAGAGGTTGGCCCTCTTAATTGGTTCTAACCTAAGGAAAATTCCATAGAATGTATCAGCTATGGCTAGACCCATTATCAGGCTAGAGCAATTGTTTGTGTCCACACTCATAATTTTACTTCACCACAGCAACTACAATACTTCTTTCAAATGTTCTTCATGCTCTTCTCTAGTTTTTTAGTAGACCAAGATGTTATCCATGAAAACCAAAACAATATTTTTTTAAATACGGGCAAAGGACATTGTTCATCGGACACACAAATGTGCCCGGGCATTCGTAAGCCCAAAGACCACAACAAACTCACAGTGTCCATATCTTATCCCAAAATTTGTTGTATGGATGTCCTCGTCCTTAATTCAAACTTGATGATAACTAGATTTCAAGTATATTTTTGAGAACACTACAACCCATCTCAACTGATCAAACAACTCATCAACTATGAGCAACAAGAAGTTTTTCTTCACTACTCTTTTATACAACTATCAATAATCAATGCATAGTAGTATCATGCCATCCTTCTTCTTTACGAAAGGCATTGGGGCTCCCCAAGGTGACACACTAGGCCTCCTATACCCTTGGTCTAACATTTCCTTCAACTATAGTCTTAGCTCCACTAACTCTGGCATGCTCATATGATATGGGGCATTAGAGGCTAGCACTTATCTAGAAAGCAACTCAATGGAGAAATATTTTTCTATTCTATGTGTTTATCTCGATATTTCCTCCATAAACATGTCATTGAATTACTTTAAGATTAGTTGAGCTTCCATTTAGGTCTCACTGCTCTTTGGCTCGCTGGTCACTTATAACTCATAAAAGACACACCCTTTTTAGCTACACCTATTTATGTACAACACCAATATTCGTCGAACAAAAATGGTCTCCCTAATTCCCTGAAGCACCACTTCCTCGCCTTAATCACTAAGGCATTCCAACAATTTTCCTTAACAATCCACTTTGGCTATATGGACTACTAGCCAATCTATGTTGATTATGACATGATACGAGCCTAACGATAAGAGATTAAGGGTAGCTATAGTGGGCATGCCACTTAACTCCATGGGGTAAATTTCCACCAATTTCGTCACTAACTTTTTAGCTCTTGTGTCTAGCTGGATCAACTACATTTTTTTATGATTCTTTAATTACATGGCACATTTCTCTGTTATCTGTAGGCCAATATAGTTTAGGTTAGAATCTAAGTCAATTAAAATTGAACTTTGTTGGTTGGCGACCATACCTTCCATTTTGATCACCGAGGCTTGATGTTCTACTTTCTCGTTGTCCAAGACTACATAAATTTCAGGCATGCTTTGACACATATTGTTCATCATTGTTGCCTCTTGTACACTGTACAACCTCATGCCATTCTACTATTTCTGAGGAAAATTTTTCTATAGGGTTTTTTCTCCACATGTACAACACTACAAAGGCCCTTTCTTGAACCCCTTCACCTCTTCTCTTGGTGGTTTATTGGGTTGGTATCCACTATCTATAGTGCATTGTTGTTGAACCTCACCCTTGGCAGGAGTGGTGAATTTCACATTCCTCCCTCCTTGTTTGTATCCTAAGGGTTTCATCCCTTTTCCCTTGAAGTTGGTCTTATCTTTCATTTTCCAATTGGTTTGGAACTCAAAATTATGCTTGGACTGCTCATAGCAATATTTTTCCTTTCAGATAGTGTCCTCCATGGTTCTTGGCTCATCAAATTCTATTATGTTCAGATAAGTTTGTGGTAGTCCACTGAGCTACCTTTGAATCTTCACCTTCTCATATCTAATATATGGAATGTACCTAAACAACTCCAAAAATTAATCAGTAGAAAGTTTCCTTAGCTTATATTCATTGAATTCTTTAAATTTGTTGTCATAGTAACTCTTATATAGGCACTTATCATTAAAATATTTCTCAAACTTTCTCCATGACAACTCCTTCTCTCTAATTCCCTTGACATTTCTTAAATCTTCCGACGATATGTTAGCCCTACATTTCAAGTTGGAAATAACTACTCTAACCTTCATATTTTTCAGAGTAGTCATGGACTCTAAAATATTTCCTCATTCCCAACAACCATGCTTCCACCTCTTCTACCTTCATATAATCTCCATAAAAAGTGTGAGGTTTGGCTTTCTTAAACTCCTCCAACATTGACAGCTTCTCCGTCTTCATTTATTGATGGTGTCTCTTGGTTGTTGCACTAGAAATCTGGTTATGGTTGCTTGATTATTTTTCCATAGTACTAAGTGGGGTTTCTCCCTTCATCGTGTCTTCCCTATCTTTCTTGTGCCTCCTTCTCAACTTACTATCTTATGCTCTATTGGCTTCTAGTCCTTGTTTCTATATTTTAAAGGAACTTTGGTTAGATTTGTACCTGCATATATATTTGGCACCAAGCTCATGTTGCTTATGTCTTTGCAAATTTGACAGACTCTACAAGATCATCACATTCACCTTTGCTTATATTTTTTTTGCTCGGATTATATTCTCAATGTATACTTTGTAACTTCTTAATTGAAACCTCAAATTCCTGAGGGTCTCCATTCAGTTATGGGGGTTTTCTTTGACCTCTTTCTGAATTAGTGATTGGGGGTTGTGGGAATATGTGGGTCTCTCTCTATGTTTAATTATGCCAAGGTTTAACTCATATTTAGAGGTTGTTGAGCCTTTTGTCTCTCTTCATAGAGTTTATGTCGAGTCTCGCATTTGTGTTCTAAGCTACATAGATGAATTTTTAGGGTGGCATCTTGGTCCTGTCATTGGTGGGTTTGGTTTATTTTCTTATTTCTTTGTAGAGAGAGGAATTCACAGTAATTGTTTGAGGTTTTCCCTTAGGGTTTTATCCATGTTGACATAGAATGAGACGCAGATGTTTTGGGGTGGGGAGGTAATTCTCCTCGGGGTCAGCAAGGAGCAAGACTCTTTGCTCATGACTCAACTACCAACTATTTTAATGTGGTTCTGCTAGAGACTAGGAAAGGAATTACAAAGTTGGAGATCAAGTAGGGAATAAAAGACAATTTCATTCAGACTAAGAGATAATGGGTGATATGTTGGCATGGGTTCTTAAACCTGGTTACACTAGGGGTAGGAAGAAGTAATACTTGAACTTAGTGGCTTTGCACTGGTAGATGAAGGCCCTCTTGGGTATGGTCTTGAAGCATATGCAAGTAGAGAGGTACAACGTCTTTACCTCCTTGGATGACATTAAAAGGATGCTTAGGAACCAACATTTATTCCTGCATAGAATTGATTCCCTCCCGACGCATGTAGAAGGCCATATCGGTTATGGATTAGACAACAAAGATTTGATGGGCCCTTTGAGTTATAGTGTGAGGGTCCCTACAACAATCCCCTCCTTATACAATAATCAGTGACCAAATAGGATGGCTTATTAGTGTGGAAGTTTTTGCTTTAGTCCTTGGCCCGAGATGTAGGGTGTATTTGTATGTTGAAGTCAGTGACTTTTGGTTGTTTGTTTCTGGCTTGTCTTGTTGTAGGCATATGCTTATTTTGATTAATGTTGTTATGACTCATCCCAACGTATGTCTTTGTATTTGCCTATTATGGTTCCAATTATTTTGTTTATGGTTTATTTAGTGCCTTATCTGGCGTGTTTGCAAGTCTGCTAGGATAATTATGTGCCTAAGGGCATCACAATGTACAGTGGCTCATTGCCTCTGTTGCTAACTTGGGTGTTTATGTTTTGTAATTGAAAGGCGTCATCTATGTCATCATATGGGTATTTTATGTTATTTTTGTTGGCTAGTAACGTTGTGGGATGGAGGGAAATGTCTTGTCACTAGCCTGGGCACTTAGTTATGTTCGTACTTCTCTGTAGTGGGGTTTATATGAAGGATTTAGAGTCTGGATTTTTACTATAGATATTGGGAAAAGAGAAACGAACTCCTAAGGGAGTAGTCTGGAAAATCTATATATTCATGTTTTGTTGATTAATACATAAGCTTCAATTTACAACACACACACACACACACACACACACACACACACACATAGAGTCTAGTTTTTTACTATAGGTGTCGAGCAAAGAGAAACAAACTCCTAAGGGAGTAGTATGGAAAATCTATGTATTGATGTTTTGGTAATTAATAAAAAGACTTCAATTACAATCAAGTCTATATATATATATTATTATATATAATATATATATTCATTATTTTTTTCAATTTTGAGTTATTATAGCACAAAAATAAAATTATAAATTTAAGTCATTACTTTAATTTGTAAGGTTCAAAATTAGTTAAATGCCTAACAATATCAACAACTATTAATATTCTCAAACCCCTGAATTGCATCCATTATGGCAGTTGATATGGATTCTCTCAGCTATCATAATTGACCAAGATCTTTTACTTTTGTGATGTTAGCAAAATTCCATATGAAAGAGTATAGAAAACCACATGTGCGTACTTTAAAGAAGAGGAAACATAATGACGACCATCAAATCAAAACACATACAACTTGATAAAAGAGTTCACCCTGTGTGCGTTATGTCTTCGGGCCCGGTGTCAAGAGTGGGGAGGCCACTTCATTAAATGTTACAATATTATGATGAGTACATGGTGTATTATTTGTCATTACAAGGATAAACTCCCTCAACTAGAGTGGTATGTCTCTCCATGAGACGTTCTCCTATAGGAACTCTCACTCATATGGGCCCTCCTTTAGCATGACAACATATCTAATTCTCACATGAAGTTGTTGAAGTTTCTAAGTATAATAGTTAGAAAACCTCCATGAACTTTCTGATTTATTCCTTCCTACTTGTTCTGATTAATTAACAAGTTATTTACCGTGTAAATACTGAAAATAAACACAAGTACATGCTCAACACATTACAGATCATGAACTGAAGGAAACAGAAACAAGCACGCAAATGACATTGTTATTTTTGGACTAATGTCCCTAGAATAACCCAATGCGGGAAAACCAGTGCAAATATCTGAGGGTTTGATTTATTAAGTAGTTTCAGAATACAATCTGGGTGCCAAATCTGGCTCACCCAACAAAGAAAAATCTCGACAATAGTACCTCTCCTTCAGAGACAGATGCTTCGGCTGAAACCCCGAATAAACACTCTGATAACTCCTCAGCTCCAATCTGCCCCATGAAAAACCCCAGCATCAGCCTCTAGGGATTGCGTCAGCCTCTTTTTCCCTTTGCGTCAGCTTTCCCGACATTCGACAGTTCCCAACAGTTCCAGTTGTTCCTGATAGTTCCGGATGTTCCCGATAATTACAACTTCTTCCCTCTGTGCTAGCTTTCCCGGTTGTTTCGGAAATTCGTGGCAACGACAGCTATTCCCGGTGGTTCCAACTTCTGCCCTCTCCGTCATCTTTCCCAATTGTTCCGGCAGTTCCGGCTTCTACCCTTTGCGTCAGCTTTCCCAACTGATGCACTAATCCTCCCAACACTATCTCTACCTCTCTACTTCTTTATTCACTGCCTCTCAGCTGCAACTCCAGATCACTCTCTCAACTTTCTCAGCAAACCCAATCCCAGAAAGTTGAAATCTTGATCTCTCGATGTGTTCTCCAAGTGACTCTCAAGCCTCCTCTTATACTTTTCTCGTTGACAAATCAACAACTGAGATTAAGTCCCTAATCAACTGCTAAGATTATATCTAGCTTGATCCATGACTTTTGGGACCATTCTAACACAGTTTTATATTAATTCACATTAATATTTTAATTTCCCTAAGTTTAGACTTAGGGACTCCATTAAAATTATTAATTATTTTAATATCTCCCAAACTGTTTAGAATCTGTCCAAACCCTGTTTGGGTATTGGATATCTCATGTGCCTTAGCCTCTCCACCAAATTTCGTGGCTAGAGCACATCTGATGCCACCCCAATTCAATAGAAGTGGCATACAAGTATCCTCCAACATAGTAGCAAACAAGCATCTCAATATCAAAGCATCATCTCAACAAATCAAAATAAATACATGGCATCACTGTATCATATATCCACTTCTAGGGATGGCCTGAAAATTCACAACTTTGCTGAAGAAATCGACTGCACCATTGAATTTGTGGCACGAAATCGTGTCGAATGGCTGTAAACTCGATCTCTTTCTGACACCATCAAAATCTAGGCCGACGGGAATCTTGAAGATTTCCCAAAGATTCCTTCTTGCTGGTTGACTGGAGTTTTGATGCTCAGATGAAAATTTATGAGTTCATCACTACTCTCCTTACGAAAAACTAAGTAATTTGAGTAAAAGTCTACCTAGTTCTGAAACTGTCAAAAATTGGCCCTATTCCATAAAGATTCCTCTCTGCGAGTTGATTGAAGATCTGTCGCTCAGATCAAAAAACTAATCATGCTGTCAGACTGCTGGCAAAATTCTGGTTCGTTTGAGTATAAAGTTAACATGATCTTGTCACTGTAAAAAATTGGCCCCAAGGGAATATTTTAGATTCCTCATTATTCCACAAAGATTTTCCACTGTTGACTGCTTGAAATTTCGCTACTCGGATGAGGAAACTGACCACGCCATCATGTTCTTTGTGAAATTTTGAGAAAAATGAGTATAAAGTTAGCATCATTCTGCCTCTGTAAAAAATCAGCCTCCAAGGGAATCTTTTAGATTCCTCAAGATTCCTTGTGTTAGGGTTCCATACGACCTTGTTTTGCATGCCAGCTCTTGGTTCTGTGCCTCGTTTTGCATTCCCAGGTTGGGTTTTGCTCTCCTCCATTCCCCCCCATTGAATGGCAAAAGTCATTTTCTAAATAAGAATCTGGGCAAAGTTTTCAAAAAAGTTGTTAGCTCATTGGTTGGCAACACTTTGAAATAGTGAGTTTGTTGGGGGCAGCATGGGTTCAAATCCTGCAGCCCCCAATTATGGTTTTGTCTTGTTTAATAAACGACTTTTTTTATGGTTTCGATGGTGTTTCAAATTTGGGACTGCCCATTGGCGGACTTGCCCATTGGGTCATGCAGGGAACCTCACTAACCTCCATACATGGTAGTCGTTATATTGAATAGTCGGTTGGGCAGGTCCACCAGTGGGTGTCCTGCCCACCACATATTATAATATTTAAACATATTCTTGTTCGTTGGGGGATGGTGGCCCACCATCCCATAAATATATATATATATATATATATATTATATATATATATATATATAGATAGATAGATATATATATATATATAATAGTTGGATTTCTGGTGGAGGATTTTTAGGGGTCATTAGAAAAAATAAATAAGCAATAAATTCACTTTTTCCAACCACCAGAAACCGTCACCGTGAAGTACCAAATTGTTGCCTCATTAGTGGTTGTCAATGGGCCTAGTTTGACCAAAACTTTGACTCACCATAACTATCACATACAAACTCAGATTGAGGTGTCATTGACACCGTTGGAAAATTTGTGATGAGATATTCGATCTGAACCTAATTTCACTTCAATTCAACAACTTTTATTTTTGAGATTTTCCTTAGCCGTCTTTGATCTTTGAGTGTTTCGAGAGCCACCTGGATCATTCCTCTCCATTGAGGAGTTTTTGGTCCTCCAAAAACATGAACACATTCTGCAATCTATTGTACTCTCTTGTTTGCACAACCAGTTCCCTGATAAGTCACACTTCCTTCTTCTTCACCTTTGTTCTTTAGAGCCATAAGTGATGAACTGACACCTACATCCCCTACAAACCTGTAGTACAATCTTTTCAAACTACATGTTCAATTACATGACTAATCATGACCCAAACATTCTCATACTTTCCAAGATTTTATAACACACAATCTTTGGTAAAGTTTACATCATAATAGAAACCAATACCCGAGTTATCAACAAAAGGCCAAAAACATCATCATTGCTTTAATAAGAGATGGAAAACACATCATCGCTTTTTACAATTATATGGTAACACATGATTTACAAAATGTGGTCATGACAAGATACTATATCTAGAAAAAACATCTCTCACTCATCAAAGCGAATGGGTCATCTCTCTGTGGCGGATTCGCTTGTTGAACATTTTCATCAACTAGTTCCTTCATAGGTGCTTACTAGGCATGGAGTGTTTGACATGTGGCTCTCTGGTGTCCATCCTCGTTGCAGTGACTACAATGATTATTTCTCCTCCAAACTTTCTGGATCATCTTGGAACACTTACTTCTGGTGTGCCTTTGATAAGATCTTGTGGAATCCTCATTGTCATTAGAATGTGATGAGGTGCTCCCATCATCTATCGTTGGTTGGTCACTAATTGTCTTGGAGCATTCCTCAATCTCTTTTTTGACATACCCAAGTCCTGCATAACGAGGCAATTCCTCTACTTTGATGGGATTCACAATGCCCTAGCCATTGATGTCAAGGCCCTTTCCTTAATACCCCATTTTATTCAACAATTTTGATCAAATTCCTGTAGTATGTTTCTCAAAAGTAGTGAAATCATCATCATAAAGAGAACATGAAATTGAAGAATCATTTTTTACCTCAGGCTTGTTATGTTGCAACTTTTCCAAGGAATCCTCCTTGGCTTGTACCTGATGCTGCAGCATTTTTGTCTCCTTCTCTACTTCTTGTAGGAGTCTCCTCAGTTCCACGTTCTCTACCTGAATGCTTTGGTTGATATCTTAGAGTTCTTGGAGCCATGTAACATTTTGTGCCCTCCCCATTTTTGACACAACAATCATTGAAATTCTTGTCTCATCATCCAAATCAAAACCTAAGTCGACAAGTCCATCTTCTACAATCCCAAGATCTACAATCTTCATTTCATCACCTGAGTCTGATCCCAGGTCAATTGGTCCAACGCCTCCAAAACTTGTAGTTTTGATCTTCTCATCATCCTCTGATTCAAATTCTTGGTCTTGTTGCACAATTGCAACTACCTTATGCTTCCCTTTTATGTCGTTCCTCTTTGGCCTCAATTCTAGATGCAATTTCTAGCAATACTCCTCATCATGCCTTTCTTTCTCACAATGAGTACAATAGGGATTTGCTTCCTTTCTCTTAGTTGTTGTTTTTTTCTTTGGGCGGTCTTCTTGCTCATGCTTTCCCACGTTTTCAAGATATATAACCTTCACACTAGCTTCATCAAGAGTTTTAGGTTCAAATAATATCAATGAATGACACAAATAACTATGAAAATAGCCAATATATTTCAACAGTGTCTCAGAAGTGTATAGTGGAACATTCAATGATAATGCTTCTTTCCTAAACTCCTCTGTGAAATTATGAACATTTTGACCTTTACTTTGTTTCAAATGTTGTCATTCCCTCATGGCTTTTTGTATGTATCCCAATGGTTAAAACTATCATCCTAAAGCAAAAACGAACTTAAACTAGGATGAAAGAAGTTTACGACTACTCTTACCACCTTTCTGCAGTTTGCCTTCCCACTAGACGAGAGCAGTTCCACCCAATCAAAGGGATGCTAGTTGGATCTTGGCTTCATCCTCTTTGATTTTTTGTATGCGATAATATACTTCAACCTGTTTGATCCAATTATCTATCTTTTCTGCATTAGATTCTCCACTAAACACATACAAATCAAACTTGGCATCCAACTTGAAAAAGGGCTTTCATGAGTTCTTCTACCTCTAGAATCACAAGAAGAGGAAGAAAAATAACTTTCATTGGAAGATGAAGAAGGAGGTTCAGGAGGCCCTTTTCCTCCTCCTTCATGATTTACTGAGGCATGATCATCTGGTTCTCTCTTCTCTTACTTCATTGTCTTCTCAAATTCTGCTAACAATTTGTCCACTTTTTTTGCCATGGTGCAGAAGCCCTTGCGATAATTTTACTCTTCCTCTAACCAAGCATATTCATCTGCCATTTTCCTTCTTCATGTTGCACACCCCGCTTCTCGATCAAAGGACTTAAGTTTTCTTTCACCTTTTTAGAGCCATCCCCTAGTTACCATACATAATTGCAATTCGCATCAGTAAGGAGACCCACTCTAATACCAAACTTGATTTTGATTCTTTCAGCTATCGAAATTGACCAATATCTTTTACTTCTATGATGTTAGCAAAATTGCATATGAAAGAGTATGAAAAACCACATGTGCATACTTTAATGAAGAGGAAACATAATGTTGACCATCAAATCAAAACACACACAACTTGATAACAGATTTCACCTAGTGTGGGTTACATCTCTGGGCCCAATGTCAAGAGGGGGGGGGGGGGGGGGGGGGGGGGCACTTCATTAAATATTGAAAGATGATGATGAGTACATCATGTATTCTTTTTCATTACAAGGATAAAATCCCTCTACTAGCGTAGCATGTGTCTCCATGAGACATTCTCCTATAGGAAATCTCAATCATATGGGCCCTCATGTAGCATGACAAGATATATAATTCTCAGATGAAGTGGTATACAAGTATCCTCCAACATAATAGTAAATAAGGATCTCAATATTAAAGCATCTTCTCAGCAAATCAAAAGGAAGACATGGCATCACTGCATCATATACCTCCACTTCTCGGGATGGCCTGAAAATGCACAACTGCTGAAGAAATCGACTGCACCATTGAATTCATGGCAAGAAATTGTGTCGAATGACTATAAACTCAACCCTTTTTTGCCACTGTCAAAATATGGACCCTCGGGAATCTCGAAGATTCCCCAAAGATTCCTTCTCGCTAGTCGACTAGAGTTTTGATGCTTATATGAAAATTCTAAGTTCACCACTACACTCCTTGGGAAAAGCTGAGTAATTTGAGTATAAAATCAGCCTGGTTCTGAAACTGTAAAAAATTGGCCCTTATGGAATATTTTATATCCCTCATGATTCCACAAAGATTCCTTTGCGAGTTGACTAAAGATTTGCTGCTTAGATCAGAAAACTGATCGTTCCATCAAACTCCTGGAGAATTTCTGGGTCATTTGAGTATAAAGTTGACATGATTTTATCACTATGAAAAATTGGCCCCAAGGGAATCTTTTAGATTTCTCATGATTCCACAAAGTTTCTTCACTGTTAACTGCCTGAAATTCTACTACTCAAATGAGGAAATCGATCACACCATCACGTTCCTTGTGAAATTTTGAGAAAAATGAGTATAAAGTCGGCATCGTTATGCCTCCGTCGAAAATAAACCTCTAAGGGAATCTTTTATATTCCTCAAGATTCCTCTTGTTAGGGTTCTATATGTCCTCATTTTGCGTGTCTAATTTCGGTTCCGTGCCTCGTCCTATGTTCTCAGGCTGCGTTTTGCTTTGCTCCGTTCCTCCCCCATCGAATGACAAAAGTCAGTTTTTAAATAAGAATTTGGGCAAAGTTTTCAAAAAGGGTCCTTGCCTCATTGGTTGGTGAAGCTTTGAAATAGTGATTTGTTGGGGATGGGTTGGGTTCAAAACCCGCCACCCCCAATTATGGTTCGATCTTGTTTAATAAATAATGTTTTCTTTATGGTTTCGGTAGTGTTTCAAATTTGGGGCCGCTCATTGGCGAGCCAGCCCACTGGGCCGGATAGGTTCGAGCCCCACCGACCTCCATACATTGTATTCGTTGCATTGAATGGTGGTTTGGGCAGGTCCACAGGTGGGTGGCTCACCCACCACATATTACAATATTTAAACATATGTCGTTGGCGGGGTTATGGCTTGCCGCCCCATTTTTATATTTATATTTATATTTTTTATATAATAATAGTTATACTTTTGGTGACGTCTTTTTAGGGTCATTAAAAAAAGTAAGTTGGCAAAAAATTCATTTTTTCCGAATGTCGGAAACTATCACCATGAAGTGCCAAATCGTTGCCTCGTTAGTGGCTGTTAGTGAGCCTAGTTTGACCAAAACTTTGACTGGCCATAACATTCACATGTGAACTCAGATTGAGGTGTCGTTTGCACTGTTGGAAAGCTTGCAATGAGATCCTTCATTTAACCCTAGTTTCACTTCAATCCGTAAAATTTTATTTTTGAGCTTTCCCTGAACCCTCTTTGATCTCTGAGTGTTTCGAGAGCCACCTAGATCAGTGGTGGTGGTTAATGCCCTCTAATTTAAATTTGGTCTATCAGACCTTAAGAAATGTAAGGAATTACTTGATCTTTTTAGAATTTTATTTAAGTGCAAAAAAATATTTAAGAAAAAAATATTATTCCTAAATCAACATGTTTTGATGAATTAAAAGGTTACAAAAGTTGATATTGCAACAAATATTTAAAGTTGTGATTTAATGTGGGTGTATGCATGACATTATAAAAGAAATGGCTTTTAATATTCAACCTTCTCAATATCAAAAATATGACAAATTCTTTCTATCCATTATGTTTTGGGAATTGTCCAACAACATGTTTCATTATGGAGCTCATGAGAGTTTGTTTTTATTTTTACAATGTTGGCTTTTTTCTTTACGGTAAGTCAAAACCAAGACACACTTTCGATTTCTAAATTAGGGTTGATCACCTTCTTATAATGTCTTAACCCTTTTTTATCCTCTAATTCTTTATCGCATCATAGTTCCCCCTTAAATTTATATGTAGCAATATTTTAGGATATGTAAACACTTAGGGGTTAGTTAAGTTCAACTTGGTCTAATGTGTCTATCAGGTAAAAGTGTTTTTCTTTAATATGCATTAGTTGCATTGTAATCTGACGATCATGATATGTTTTAGACATTTAGTGATTCGACGATTCATATTCTCCATGATAGTAATTGTTATTGATTTGTGGCTTAAAACCCGATTGGTCCATATGATTTCTATTTAAATGGCATGGAGGGTCATGGTTGATGATCAATTGTGATAACTCTCTTATGTAAAATATTCTCTTTTGCATTAATAAAATTACCTCAAGTGGCTGTGATGGATAGGGTTGTGGACCATTTCATTCTTAGAGGATTTTAAACACATGAAAACATTAGCATTGTGACTTTGATGTGGTTATGTGTGTGGTTATTGAAGATGTTCATCCTTTAAGGAATACCATGTTTACCTTAACAATTGTTACTCTATAGAATGACCTTTTCCTTTATTCCTCAATGATTTAGCCAATACTTGACATCTTTATGCCAAACTTGCTTAACTTGAGGTGATTTTGATTAAAGTTTGAACCAATCTTAGGAAGCATTTTGTCTTCCATGTTGTTTATTTTGTTCTTGGATGTTAGGTGCTTACCCAAAGTTATTCTCTCAATAGTGGAAAGACTTGCCTTTATGAAGAGAATATGATAGGGTGTAGAGAAAAACACTTTTGAATTTGCTATATCTTTCCCCATGATTCTCTAGAGATGCTACAACGCTTAACTTCATAACCATACAAGATAATAGGAGTTATGGGTCTCAAAAATGAGTTTATTTTTATCCCATAACCAAGATTTTCTAATTTATAATTGTTTTCAAGCCCATAAGAAAGATTTCTATCCTTCACTTATCATTTTCTCAATGTTATAGTTCTAGTTAAGCTTGTGAAGAAGATCAATTATTGTATGAAGTCACTTCTTGTAAGTTGTTTTTCTCATACATGAAACATATGTAACGACCAAAAGTTGTATACGCAGCGAAAATATTTAAAATACTTCGTAGACAAAGACATCCATTGTAGGACAGTAATTGTAAATTGTATATTGTATAAAAGATTCATATAGGGTGATTACAAATGAGAATGAGGGTCGTGTATATATAGCTAGGTAAGTACCCTTTCACGAACATGCATATCTCTGAGACATGCCTTTTCATTATTAACTAACTAACCATTAGTTAATTTACTTATTACTTATTATTATATTTATATTATTATGATTATTACTTATTATCTATTTTTACATCATTTATGTTCATAACATTGTCTTCCCCTTTAAAAAGATTTGTCCTCAAAACTTGTTGATAAAAGAACTTGATCTCTTTTTCTGTTACGAATGTTTTCTGCTACGAATGTCTTTTCATCTCAGAACAATCATCTTTGTCGATACAAGTTGATATGATCCTTGGAGATATATATATAATATTGTTGTATTGAGAATGGATCAGACCATCCTAGATTGATCTTCGGTGGAATCAAATTTTGTGATGAATCGTTATTTTGGGACTGGATTCTGTAAACTTCAGTATTCCTAGGAACATAAATCTGTCATTTATTTTCTGAGTGATACTGGTACATAGCTTAATTAAGGTGTCTACTCTTGTGATTCAGATGCAGATAAGGAGTTTTTCTTGTTTGAACTTCCTTTAACCTTTTTATGGAAGTTTCTTGATTTCCTTCAGGCATTTTTGTTGTTGAATTGATTACTAAATCCTCATTTGGAGTGTTTATCGTTTGAATGACAACCTTGGAGTACATCTTTACTTTAGTACGATTTGGATTTGCCTAAACTATGAAATTAGTGGGATTGAAATTTGTTTCTTCTTCCCCAGCTTAGACTACTACATCTAGCGATTTTGATGCTTCCTTTGCGACAATTTCTTCAAACCTATCCGTCAATGATTTCTTATCATCCTTAAGTTTTTTAATCTGTTTGAGTAGATTTTGGTTATGATTTTTGAGATGTAAGAATTCCTCATTTTTTGAGTCAACTTTATTTTGGCCTTCAAGCTTGTCGACTTTTAAACGCTTGATTTGTTCTAATAATTTTTTGTTAAGGTCTTTTAAGCATAATTTTTTCTATTCTTTCTTTGATATACTTTCGTTGAATTTTAGTCAACACTTTCTTTTTCTTGTTCTAACTCATGCTTCTTAGTTTTACACTTTTTGACTTGTGCAAGAAGTTTCTCATTGTGGTTCCTTAGATGCCAAATTTCTTCGTTGCATTCTGTTGATTTTGCATGAAACCAATCTGCGAGATCTTTACATTTCTTCTCTGAGGCTTCGCTCTTTCATTGAAGTTTCATGACTCTTCCTTTAATTTTGTAATTTGTGTCTGGCACTATATTCTTCTAAAGTAAACAATATTTGACATTTGGGACAAGGTATTGTGCGATTTTTAAAAATCGATAAATATTGATCTCCTACTCCACAAAATAGACATATGGTCCAAAATGTAGAGTTTTGTATGGAATCCATAGTTTCTCTGTTCATCTTCTATTAAACTTTATCTATCGTCTTGAAATGAGCTTTAGGGTTTTTAAGATAACCCCTTTTTTGTGATTGATTCTGTTTTTATGTCTAATAATACTTTCTGCTTTTCCAAAATGTATTATATATATTTTATAATTCTATTAATCATTTTGAATTTGAAATATTCCTTTCAAAATATTTTTATTAAACAGACCTTAAATTTCTTCTTTTATAATATTTTTTCTTCATAATCTTCTTTATATAATGAATATTTACTCTTATATCTTTCACACCTTCTAATGAATCACTCCTTTTATTTTGTTCTTTTATAATCTTTTGTTTATACTTTTAATTAAATTTAATGTCATAATAATTAAATTCTTCTTTTTTTTAAATCTTCTTGTCTTTATAAATACCTTCACCATTTTTTTGAATACTTCAATATTTTACTAAAACTTTAATAGTTTATATATTATATATATATATAATTTTTTTATTTCTCACCGTAAAAGTTATCCAACTTACAATCCTTCCTTTTCTTTTCTCGGCATACAACGGCCATATACTTATATAATTTGTTTAATAAAAGGAATCGTTGATTTGATAACTATTTTGTTTTACCCCAAACTATTCCTTCACATATAAATTTATACTTTAATCTAAATGACTACTTGCCGAACATCGTATTGTTTTTTTCTGTTTCAATGTATTCCTTTGCTTTGAATAGTTTTGGGTTTTTGTTTTGTTTTGTTTTTGTTTGTTTGTTTGTTTGTTGTTGTTTTTTCTTTTTTTTAATCAGGGGCATAGAATGTACAAGTTTTTCTTAAATAAATTGTGACAATACGTTATGAAAAACAAGAAATAGGGTCATATTCATGATTCACAAGTGCGTTGGCTGAAATATAATTTCAGCACAAAATGGTACAGTGGTTGTGTTAGCAAATTTCTTAGTGGTTGGTTCTTAGTTGCTAGGAGTTTATGCGTAGGGCAGAGTAACAATGCTGGGGATCGATGTTGGGTATTGGTGCGGAAATGATCGAGCTTGGGTGATGGCAAGAAACCTAGTAGTAGAGGTGGATGATGGCAGTAGAAGGTTGGACAACAATGGCAGCGATTGTGTATTCGTTGGGTAGCGAATGGTAGTTCAAGGAGTTCTTTTCGACGGTGGCTAAGTGCGATGGCAGCGACAGAGATTCGTGGTGGTGGTGCAGGAGGCAAGTGCAGTGGTGAACAATGTTGACAACGAGCCAAATGGTGGATGACGAAATAATGGGGAACAATGGAGAACGATGTTGACAATGGATAGGGACAGACACAACTGAACGTCGGCACAGGAGTTAGCGGCAATGGAGGTCGGGGGTACGGCTCAATGGCAACGGTAAACGGCAGTAGCAAAGTTAGGCGAAGGGGAGGAGGAAGCCTTTCGGTTGTCTGAGGTGCAGCGAATTCCAACTTTCTATGCGATTCAAATTAATGTGTGATTGGGTTGGGCAGTCAACCATCGATAATGAGCGTTGTAGTGCCACTGTGCTTTGCCGCTCAGGGCCTGTCTTTTTGTAAACCGACGATTATCGTGCTTGTGGTGTGTTTTTTTTGTTTTTTTATTAAATGAACTCTCTCTCTTTCTCTCTCTTATATATATATATGTATATTACTTTTTTTTTTGGTCCAAAGGATTATCAATGAATCTGGCGGATTGGAGAACCTCCGAGTTTGTAGGGAAACGTTTGAATTTTGACGACAACAATGCTGACAACGTTTGATGGCCAAAACTCAGGATCAGACATGGCTCTGATACCAATGTAACGACCAAAAGTCATATATACATAAGAAATATTTAAATACTTCGTAGACAAAGAAATCCATCGTAGGACAATAATTGTAAATTGTATATTGTATAAAAGAATTGATATAGATGATTACAAATGAGAATGAGGGTCATGTATATATAGCCAGGTAAGTACCCTTTCACAAACAGGCATATCTCTAAGACATGCCTTTCCATTATTAACTAACTCACCATTAGTTAATTTACTTATTATTTATTATTGTATTTATATTATTATGAATTTTATTTATTATCTATTTTTACATAATTTATGTTCATGACAATGTAAGTGATATATTTGGATTTAATTAGCGCTAATAGTCATATACATACTACAATAACAATCCTTGAGAATTTTTAGTCGCTTGTCTAGAACATAAGGACTCCTTGTTATAGGAATAACATCATCAATGTAATGAAGGAGGATAATAATTATACTAGCAAAAGTCATGCTAAAATTTCCTACTTCTTCCAAACGATTTTCTAACTTGTCCATGTATACAACAAAAAAAATAAGACACAAAGAATAAATTTGCTTAACTTCTACACTACAATTAATTTTTTCCTATTAACACTTAATATTTCTAAACTTGACAATAACTTTCCTATACAATCTTATTACAAAGACTCTAGACTTGAAAAAATCTTTTAACTTTTCTAATTTATCCCAATGTTAATTCTAAACAATATATTAAAAGCTTTTTAAAATCAAACAATATGCTGAAAACTTTTTAAAATCAACAAAACTTTGTAAAATTTGTTTATTATTAAAACACTCTTTCAAAATAATGAAATAATGAAATAATAACTCCTAAATCTTTAATTATTTTTTAATTCTTTCCACCCTACATTAGTCAACATTAAATTTCCATATAACTTTTTAATATATTCATAAATTTAAATCTATTTTAGAAATTGATTCATTAAACATTACTTTTAATATATTCATAAACTAAATTAAAACTAATTCATTAAAATGTAAATTACAACTTAAAATTAAAACCTAAAATTCATAAAATAATCTACATATTTATATTAGTAAAATATTTATACTATTTATTTTTCTTATATCTTTTATGAACATTTTTTTCCACTATGGTTATCTTTCTTGTGAGTTTTTGTACTACCAAACGATTCTAATTTTTTCCTCTTGGAAAAATCATAATTTTCATTATGTGAAAGAAAATTACATGTTGTATATGCAAAATGCATATGTTGTATGTGAGGCAGAGTGCTTGTTGTATATAGGAAGTATCCAATTTAATAAAAATTAGTGCCTTGTATCCACGTAGGGAG
This sequence comes from Pinus taeda, assembly GCA_000404065.3. Classification (NCBI taxonomy): domain Eukaryota; kingdom Viridiplantae; phylum Streptophyta; class Pinopsida; order Pinales; family Pinaceae; genus Pinus; species Pinus taeda. The sequence continues at coordinate 33,240 of APFE031425954.1, read as the reverse complement.
GCACTGTTCTCTCATGTCAACAAAAAATAAACAAAATAACTCTACATAGAGAGTGCATGTCAGTGATATATACATCTGATAATTTAAAAGCATGTATGCATATTTGCAAATGGTAGCAAAAAATATAAAACTAGGCTCCAACTGAGCCATCTAGTCTGTGATGTCCATAAACAGTCGATGGTAAAACTGGTAATGAGTGTCATCCCTCTGTTCCCGAATCATCCAAGTGCTGAAAGGCCTGACCGCAGCTTCTTTGGATATTAGATTGGCAGCTGTGTTTCATTCCCTGTAAATATGACGACATACAAATGGGTCAAAATGTGTAGTAAATCCGAACGCCTCATCCAAGATATGTCTTAGAGAATATGCAAAGTAGTTTGATGTTTTTTTTATCCAGTTACAAACAATTTTTGAGTTGACAAACAATTGTAGATTTCTACAGTGTTTTTCCAATGCAAATTGTATGAGGTATTTTGTTGTGATTAGCTCAATGAAATTGTTTGTGCCTCTCCCCAATCCCATTTGAATATGAAAGTAGTGGGATTCAGATAAGTGTAGGATGACACCTCCCCCACATTCAACTTCCTGTGTTGATCCATCAAAAAATGCCCATGGATGTAGGTGATTTATGGATTCGGGGATAATGGTTCTAGGTTGAGGGGTTTCCTCATCATTAGGGATGATATTGTAGTCATTTAGGGTACGAGCTGTGATGGAGGGCCAGTGGGGAGCAATATTCTGAAAGATGAGTCTATTGTGTGTTATCCAAATTTCCCAACAAATAAGGAAGGGTACGTTACTAGCCTTTGACGGGTTTGAATTGGTCCACAATGAAGACTAGGCCTCCTAAATTGTCAATCCCTGCCATCTGTTCTAGGAGGAAAAGGTTAATAAGATCGAGCTCTAGAGATCCTTTGCAGCTTGGCAATCGAGGAAGAGGTGGTCTACATTTTCGTTGTTGTTCTTGCACAAGTAACACCAAAATGGTCCGTGCTTAGCACGTTTAAGGAGGTTATCGCCAGTGGGGATCTTATTTTGAGAATTGTCCACATGAGAAGTCAGGTCCTGGGAGGCTCTTTGAGCTTCCACAAGTGTTTCTACTAGAGCTCGATAACTTGTGGTCGATGAGTCTCAGCTAAAACAAGACAACCCTCCTTGGGGGAGTATTTCCCTGATTTTGCAAGAAACCAGATTATCTCGTCCTCCCCTTCAGCAATTCTAATGTGAGATTCAGTTAAGGCTGCAATGTATTCAGCCCATTGTTGCTCCTACTGCTGTGGAACGTGCAAGATACGAGCGATTTCCAAGCTTGTTGAAACAAATTGGTATGAACAGGGTCTGTAATATGACAAATGTGGGTGATACCTTCGGAGCTAAGATGGTTTTTAAGCTCTATAGACAGCTTGTGGGCGTTCCCGCAGCCAATCCAGGGATCTTCCCCTATACGCACAGATGTGCCAGATTGTATTCTCCAAGTAAGGCTTGCTCTGATGACGACCAACGATTTTAGCACTGCCTTCCATATGATTGGTATCCCTATGTTGCTTCATTGTGATTGTCTTAGCTAGTCGATCAGATTGAGAGGTGCAATATATTTTGAGATTGCCACCTTACTCCACAAGTTGTTCGTGGTGATTAGTTGCCAACCAAGTTTTGCTGCCAACGCTGAGGAGAAGTCCTCCAGCTTCTTAATGTCCCATTCTCCCGATTTCTTTGGTAGGGTAAGCACTTCCCATTTGACCCAGGCAAAGATTCTCCCTAACTGTTTAGCCTTCCAAAAAACCTGCAATATATGTTTTGTATTCTAGAGAGGATGCCCCAAGGTATCCATGCTAAACACATCCAATATAACGAAGTGGCCTCTAGTACTGCTTTTATGAGAACTAATTTGCCTGCCCTGGATAGGTACTTGTGATACCATATGTTGAACCTTTTTTCCAATTTTCATATAAGCGATGTCCACTTTGTTATTTTATATCCCATGGGCTTTAGCTTGTATCCTAGATATCGAAGACCATCCTCCATTCGCAACAGGGTAAAGTGGAGCCTTTGGAGAGAACATTGAATCTCATGGGGAGAGCATCCGGGAGCTGTCATCAGGGACTTGTTGCAGTTGACTACCATGCCAATGGCAGTTTGAAACAAAGAGAAGGTATTCTTCATTATAGTTAGGTTCCCTATGCCTCCATTGACAAATATCAGCACATCATCCATAAATAACAAGTGAGTCAGGATGCATCTATCAATGATTTTGATTCCTTAGAGCCTTCCCCTATTATGTTCTTCTTTGACGAGTCTGTTAAGCCCTTCCATGATGAGAAAGAAAAGTGGTGGAGATAGTGGGCATCCCTGTCTAAGACATCTTTCTGAGTGAAAGAAAGGTGATGCCACTCCATTTACCAGAAAATTGAAGGATATATTAGTAATACATCACATGATCCATTTAATGAACTCATATGGGAAACCAAGGTGAGTTAGGATCATTCTTATATATATTCAGCTTACTCTGTCGAATGCTTTTGAAAGATCTATGTTTAAGATCATACCTTTCATTTTCTTGCATTGTAGAGAATGTAGTGCCTCTTGTGAAGTTCCAACCGCCTCATGGATATGTCGGTCTTGCAAGAAAGAAAATTACTCTAGAGAGATATGGGTGGATAGGATGGGGTGAAGACGATTAGATATGATTTTGGCAATGATTTTATAGATACAATTACATAGGGATATGGGTCGGAAATCATCATAAGAGGCCGAGTTATCGGATTTGGGAATGAGGGCAATGAAAGTGGTATTAAAAGCTTCATACATCTTGTCATTGATCCTATAATCCTCAACGACTTTGAGGAGGTCTGCTCCAAGTGTCTCAAAGAAATACAAATAGAACTCCACCGACCATCCATCTAGCCTTGGGCTCTTGTCTCGCTTGAATTGATCCAGGTCCGGGTGTGACAAAGGACCCTTCCAAGGCCTTTTACTTTCGTGATGTGTTAAATTGCATCTTTAAAAGAACATTAATGAATACATCTGCATGATGTAAATAAGAGGAACATGTCAATCATCAACAACATAAAAACATAAGATGTTGATAATGGAGTTCGTCCAGGAGGGACTACGTCTCCGGGCCCCGGTGTCAAGATGGTGTAGACCGCTGCATTAAGTGTTGTCAATAGTAATGATATACACAAGAGATGATGTCACGATCATACAAGGAAAACGACCTCATGCAGGAGTGGCTCTAAGAAATGTTCCACTATAGTAACTCTCAGTCGAACTCCTATCAGTATGACACAAAAACATGCATGATGAGCATCCCACCAACATGGCATAAAAGGGATCTCAATGCAAAACATGCATGACGACAACAAGAGTATCCCAACAACATACAATAAGGTATCTCAAAACATAACATGATGAGTTATGACAACAAGTACATCACATAGAAGATTCCACATCGCATCAAGCAAGGAATCATGACAACATGTAAGAAACAAGATCCTACATCAACATCAATCAAGGATTTGTGCAGCATAATGCATAAAGAAGAAGTACATGAACACATCATATACCTCACAACCAAGGCCCATCTGAAGAAGCGGATGTCACACTACAGTAGCTGTTCAGACCATCGATCTCAAGGCATCGATCGCATGAGGATGACTACTCACACATGAATGTGGACATCTGCACTAGCACTTAGAAAAGTGGTTGAAGAATATAATGAGAGAATGACAAATCTGAGTGCACCATCAAATTTGTGGCATTGAGTAGTGCTGAATTGACTGTCCAAAATCCGAATTCTGAGAAGTTGAGAATTCTAGGCTCAAGGAATCTTTTAAATTCCCCCGAGATTCCTCAAAGATTCTGCTACATAGGTGGACTGGAAATCTGCAACTTAGATGGCGAGTGTGATCTCGCCATTGTGATCCCTGTGTAAAACCATGAACAACAAATATAAACTTGACTATATTTCGACATGGCAAAGTTTTACCTCCTTGGGGAAATTTCAAGGCTCATGGTTCCACTCCCTGTTTTTGTTGCAAACATGTTTCCACGTGCATTCTGAAAATGGCCGAAAAATGAAAAACTTTGATAGAGAAATGGATAGTGCCATTGCGTTCGTGGCATCGAGAAGGGCTGAAACCATATAAAATTTGTCAAATCTTGACAAAATGAACTTTCACCCCTCTTGCAAGTCCCTGCCTTGAACCGCATGCACCATCCTCTCCCTCAGCATTTTTCTACGTTCATCGAGTTTTATAAAAAAATTTGTTACAATTCCGCTTAAAACGGGGAATCTATTTATTTATAATAGAATTTGTTTGAATGAAAGGATCGGTGGGCACAATGAATCCAACCGTCCAACCTTTCTTCGCAACAAAACCCCGAAAAAAACCTTTTTTCGTTTAAAACAATAATACACAGAAAAATTAAAAAATCCAACCGCAAAGCTTTAAAGCCAGAACTCAAATTATATCAAGTCTACCCTATTCTCCTGCCGTGTCCACGCTTGTCGCAAGTCGTAATGGCCCTTGTAGCGAGGATCATTAATCGTGGATATGATCATGACCGTTGATCTGTTTTTCAATCTGATGGCAGAGATTGCACGTCGCTATCGACATATTGTAATCACTACGGCCTAGGGGTTCTTCCATTATACCTTGGCATATGCCGACGCCGATCGCCGACGTCGATATCGGTAATTGCATGTCGCCTAGTCTGGTCCCGATATCGCATATAGCCTGCCCCCGATTGCGATAAGTCAGAGATCACTGATCAGGGGTTCCTTTTGCCTAGACTTAAGTCCACGCTTTAAACCCTTCCAATTGTGATTTTCCTTTATAAGGCTTGAATCCTATTTTCAGAAGAAATGTCTCCTTTTTCAAAGGAACAAAGGGAAACTTCTTTTTGTGATAACTTCATCATCCGAAGTCCATTTTAGCCCATTCAAGTTGCAGTAGATTCAGAATGAAAATATTTACGCAATGGGACTATTTCCAGGAGCATCCTTGGATTTTCATTTTCCTCTATTTCCTACAAGTCAACCTATAACTTTGACTGCTTATATCTCCTTCATTCGGACTCGGGTTGGAGCGTCATTCGCACTGTTGGAATCAGGGCGACGCGCACTTTGATCTGATGTCAAGATAATTGCCTTTCTGCCACTATGAAATTTGAGCCTTTTTCATGCCCCTGGTGTCTTAAAATCCACCTGGATCAATCCTCCCCATTGAGGAGCTTTTGGACCGCCAAAAGCTTTATCAGTCAATTGCCAAGTGAAGGAATTGTTCCCTCACTCTTTCCTTCTCCAGCCATTTTGCCTTGCTAGGGTGCATCCCCTTGAAACCAACTCGAAGGTATTCCACATCTCCTCGTCGTGAAGTCCTAGTGCTTATATCAAGGATGATGGCTTCAGGTAACTCATCGAGATACTCTGGTGCAAAATCATCAACTGTAGGAACTGTGCTCACCTCCTCGGTGTTCATAATAAATGGTAGCTCATACAGCTTTAATTTCTCTACATTCACTACGAAGTACATCTACATATATATCGGCAAATCGAGATGAAAGGAATTGTTTCCAATATTCTCCAAAATGGTGAATGGACCATACTAGATTGGTCGAAACTTCTTCCCTTCTCCCTTCATCCTGTCCTTGCTGATATCAAACCACACTTTATCGCCGACTTGAAATTGATGGTCGACTCGGTGTTTGTCATGTCGAGCCTTGTAACGGGCTTGACTTTTCTCCAACTGCTCCTGTACTGCTTGGTGAATCAATTGGATCCGCTGAATGAACTCTTGTGCTTTTTCCCTGTCATTACGTCCACTGGAGTCATCTTCAATTCAGCATTCTCTATTTGAAGATTATGTTTGTTTTGCTTCAGTTCTTTCAGGGCCTCTTCTGTGGCTTGCAATTGAAGCTACAATCGCTCCTTTTTCTCTGTCTCTTTGTGTAGAGTTTCATACATGATTTCCACTCTTTTGGAAATGTTCAGTATGGTCTCGTACATCGCTTTTTCATCCTCTATCGCTGGACATTCCATTGTTCACACTCCAATTTGCATCAACGCAAAGACCGCTCTCATACCACTTGATCTAGGTCCGGGTGTGACAAAGGACCCTTCCAAGACCTTTTACTTTCGTGATGTGTTAAATTGCATCTTTAAAAGAACATTAATGAATACATCTGCATGCTGTAAAGAAGAGGAACATGTCAATCATCAGCAACATAAAAACATAAGACGTTGATAACGAAGTTCGTCCAGGAGGGATTACGTCTCCAGGCCCCGGTGTCAAGATGGTGTAGGCCGCTGCATTAAGTGCTATCAATAGTAATGATGTACACAAGAGATGATGTCATGATCGTACAAGGAAAATTCCCTCACGCAGGAGTGGCTCTAAGAGATGTTCCACTACAGTAAATCTCAATCAAACTCCTATCAGTATGACACAAAAACATGCATGATGAGCATCCCACCAACATGGCATAAAAGGGATCTCAATGCAAAACATGCATTACGACAACAAGAGTATCCCAACAACATACAACAAGGGAGCTCAAAACATAACATGATGATTTATGACAGCAAGTACATCACATAGAAGATTCCACATCACATCAAGCAAGGAATCATGAAAACATGTAAGGAACAAGATCCTGCATCAACATCAATCAAGGATCTGTGCAGCATAATGCATAAAGAAGAAGTACATGAGCACATCATATACCTCACAACCAAGGGCCATCTGAAGAAGTGGATGCCACACTACTGAAGTTGTTCAGACCAACGATCTCAAGGCATCGATTGCATGAAGATGACTGCTCGCACATGAATGTGGACATTTGCACTGTCACTTAGAAAAGTGGCTGAAGAATAGATTGATAGAATGACAAATCTGAGTGCACCATCAGATTTGTGGCATTGAGTAGTGCCTAATCGACTATCCAAAATCCGAATTCTAAGAAGTTGAGAATTTTGGGCTCAAGGAATCTTTTAGATTCCCCTAAGATTTCTCAAAGATTCTACTCCATGGGTGGACTAGAAATCTGCAACTCAGATGGTGAATCTGATCTTGCCATTGCGATCCCTGCGGAAAACCATGAAAAACAAGTATAAACTTGACTATATTCCGACATGGCAAAATTTTACCTCCTTGGGGAGATTTCAAGGCTCATGGTTTCGTTCCCTGTTTTCGGTGCAATCATGGTTCCACGTGCATTCTGAAAATGGCCAAAAAATGCAGAACTCTGATGGAGAAATGGATAGCGTTGCGTTTGTGGTGTCGAGAAGGGTTGAAACCATATAAAATTTATCAAATATTGACAAAATGAACTTTCGCCCCTCCTGCAAGTCCCTGCCTCGAACCGCGTTCCTCTCCCTCTGCATTTTTCTATGTTCAACGGGTTTTATAATATTTTTTGTTATAATGCCACTTAAAACGGGGAATCCGTTTGTTTATAATAGAAGTTGTTCAAACGAAAGGATCGGCGGGCGCAATAAATCCGACCGTCCGACCTTTCTTCACAACAAAACCCCGAAAATAACCTTTTTTCGTTTAAAACAATAATACACAGAAACACTAAAAAATCCAATCGCAAAGCTTTAAAGCCGGAAGTCAAATTATATCAAGTCTACCCTATTATCCTGTTGGGTCCGCGCTTATCGCAATTCGCAATGGCCCTTGTAGCTGGGATCACTGATCGTCGATATCGTCGATATGATCCTGACTGTTGATCTGTTTTTCGATCCGACGACGGAGTTCGCACATCACTATCGGCACATCACAACCGCTACGGCCCAGGGGTTCTTCCCTTATACCTTGTCATATGCCGACGCTAATATCGGTAATCACATGTCACCTGGTCTAGGTCCTGATATCGCATACATCCTGCCCCCAATTGCGATAAGTCGGAGATCGTTGATCGGGGGTTCCTTCCGCCTGGACTTAAGTCCACCCTTTGAACCCTTCCGATTGCGATTTTCCTTTATAAGGCTTTAAGCCTTCTTCTCTCATGTGCACATTAGATTTCTATGGTTAAGCTGCAATTTCTACATGTGATTCTTTAACAAATCTATAAGCAAAAGATTAGAGTGGCTTCAAGTTCCCCTAGAGTGACTTGCTTGTTCAGTTCCATGGTAGTCTCTTGATCCACAAATCGGGGAAATAATTGTGCCACTTGAATGATTTCAGTAAGGGTGGCATGTGGAGGAGCCTTGTATATTTGCCTAAAATGATATGTGGCCAAGGATGCTAGGTGTGGAAAGGTGTTTATTGTATTCCCTTGCTCATTCATGAGCTTCCATATGGAGTTGATTGCTTTTCGGCCATTTGCAAATTTGTGATAGAATTTTATGTTATCGTCTCCCTCTAGCAACTAGATTGCTCTGCTTCGCAATCTCCAGGGTTCTTCTTTATCCTTTAGTATTTTGCATCTCTTAGAATATAAGGATGTGAGATTTTCCTTTTGTTCAATCGAGGTGAAGACCCCTACCTGATTGTTTTCGAAGTCAGCAATCTCTGCTTCGGTATCCCTTAGGGTTTGATCATCCTGTACTCTCTTGTTGTGAGCCTAGATATTAGAGAGTCTCTTCAGCTCTTTTAGGTTATGTGCAAATCCTTTTGCTATATTCCCCCAACATCAGGGGGTGGGACTTCCAAAAATCAGTAACCATGCAGGCATAAGATGCATCCTTTAACCAGGAAGAGTTTGATTTGAAAGGGCCTTTAGGCTTATCAAACCCCCCTCTTATTTATTAATATATTGGCAAATGATCTGAGATACCTCCCGAACCCACCCATTGTCTATAGTTAATACCCATGTTAAGAAGGTGCTCCTTGATAAGAAAACGATTAAGTATTCTGGCGAGGTTGTCTTCACCAACTTTGTTGTTTGTCTAGGTGAGCTGCAATTTTGCTGATGGGATGTCCATAAGACTGTGAATTTCCAGGATGTTCTCAAAATATTTTGTTAGGGGATCAATCTGGGCATGATGTCCCCAAGATTCAGAGAGGCCTATGGAAAATTTTAGATCCCCTCCAAGGATTAAGAAATCCTTTTGCAAGATATCAAAGCTCAGAAGATGATCCCAGAATTTTGGTCGATGATGGTATGGCCCATACACATTAATTAGCCTAATCTCAATGCCCAGGTCGGATGAGAAAATGTCTACCCCAATGTGCCCACTGCTACCTCAGCTGTTGCAAAGATTGATGGATCCATGTTATACCCTAGTGCTATGCCACCTGAGCGTCCATTTGCTTCAAGCTAGAAAGGACCAGCCCGGGAGCATTGATTCAAGCAGGTGGGAGATGGTTTCAGCAGTGCCCAAGGTTTCTTGAAGGAAGATAATATCGACTGATTCAGAGATAATCAATCTTCGAAGAGCTAGTTTTTTTTTAGGCCTAGCTAGCCCTCGATAATTGAATGAGAAAAGCTTCATGGAGGGGGATCGGCCAGGGTGTTCATAGCTCTAAGTGCCCTGTCGATAGTGTTTTATTTCCCAGATGTAATCTCTTCTTCGACCTGCAACTTTGCTTTGGAAAGGGAGGAAGGACGTCCTCAGGAAGGCTTCAGAGGGATCAGAGTAGTTTCCAGGCCGATGCCAATATCATCGGGAGCATGTATTTTCACCTGGGATTGAATCGGGTATGTGGGGGATGGTGGCCCAAGATTAGAGGTAGGGGTTATGATAGGGGTTTTGTCCGGGAGGGAAGGTGGAGAACTACAAAATGTGGGAGAGGGTTTATGGAAGGGGAATGCTAGAGAAATGGGGGGGTTGAGAGGTGAAGACCAAGGCCTTATTAATTACAGAAGAAGAATGTGCTATGCTTTTAGAAGGAGAAAAATTATGAACAGAGTAGGGTATAGAAGTATTCATACCCAAATATAACGTCGCCCTGGCAGCCGCCCTTACCCTAGTGAGAGGAAGAGAGGGAGACCGATGTGGTGCCTTGCTGCGCTTCTTTGGGGCCTCCTTAGCTAGTGTCTCCTTTGCTGCTTCATAGTCAGTATGAATCTCTGCCTCTTCAGAGGGGGTGTGCTCCCCTTGAGCTTGTGGTTCCTTGGTCGATATAGCCTTGCCGAATTCCCCTGCTCTTGCTTTGTTGTTGAGGGGGCAATCCTGAAAGAGATGACCCACCTTATAGCACCTCCTACACCTAAAAGGCACCCCTTCATAGTCAAGAATCTGCTGCCGAGAGAAGTTCCTCCATTGGAGGGTAATGTGTTCCTGTAAGCCCTCCCTGGTATCTAAGTGTACTAGTATCCTTGCATATGCCATTATGCCGGTGGAAAGGAATGGTTTATCATGTTCTAGGTATGTGTCTAAGGAGTTCCCAATGCGTTGAAAGATGTCTTTAGACCAGAATCGCAGAGGAAGTCCTGGTAGGCAGACCCAAAGAGGGCTAGCCCTGAGTTGCTCTCTCTACGGATCAAATAGGGGATTCCACCGACGCAAGAGGACTGGGGCCTATTCAATATGCCAAACTAATGACAAGACCCAGTTCGTATGCCTGGATCTTATGAACCTCAATGTGAACCAAACCTTGATGAAGGTTTGGATGAAAGGAAGCTCGCCTAGGTGTTGTCACTAAACTTCAGTCGTCCATTGTTTCATCCGAGCCGCAATATAATTCTGTCCCCAAACTCTTCCAACCAGAACTCTGCCTGCAGTGTCCATGGTGTCTCCCCACTGAATATCTTCACCCAAGCTGAGGATGACATCCTGTGCTTTGGATTTTACACACCTTTGTTTCTTACTTGGTTTGTGCCCTGCATAAGAGGGGGTTTGCTGAGTGCCACTCGAATGAGGGTTTGAATGAGGGTTTGCAGAGTTTAAAATCAGCCTAGAGGGGAAGGCGCCAGAGACGGGAGGGATGTCAGTGAAACTCCCTGATGCGGGGGCCGAAGTATTCACCACTAGAGGAAACCCAACTGAAGTGGCCAAGAGTTCACTGGAGAGAGAAATCGAGGGATTGTGAGAACTGACAGATGGAGGGAAAGATGGGTAGCCCGTGGAGTAGATGACTATATTAGGGCCTATGGAATGGGCCACAAAGTTTAGGGTGGACGACGATGGGGGCGGAGTTGAAAAAGACGGCTAGGAGGGGGTGACCTCTGGGAGGGTAACGACCGAGCACAAGGGTCTTGAGATCAAGGGTAACGTTGCTATGGTGTCAGTCAGTTCATAGCTATAAGGGTACAAGTTTGCTGGGTTTGCATGGGGAGATGTCTAGATGGAGGCACCCTCTATTGGGTCCTGAATAGTCCACAAGGTCCTCCATAACTGCTCTAAAAGACCCGCGCCAGCTATCGCTGTAAAATTTTTGAAGCCCGTCGTTGTTGAGACCAAGAACAGGTAGGGGGGGTCGAAGTGAAAATGGTGAAAAAACTGTGAGGTAAAACCCAAACCGTAATGAGAAGACCGCTGAGGTGAAACGACGTCAGGCAGGTAAGGTTCAATGTGGTTAGAACGGAACATGCGCAGGAGGGAATTGCTTCATTTTTCAGTACATGAGCCCAAACCCTAACCCTTGTTGGCCTCCACTTCAGATAAATCGCGAGCCTCCAACACTCCATCTTGTTCATCAATCTAGAGTTAGGTTTTATTATTCTAAATGATTCTAATATATTTGGAAATTACTTTATTTAATGTTAATATTTTTTTAATATAATAAAAAAAAATTAAATTTTGATTTTAATATTTAAAAAAAAGTAGTCGACAATTTATCTTATTTTTTAATATATTTATTTTAATATTTTTATAATTATGTTAAAGATACATCGTGTAAAGTTGATAGTAAAAAAATTTCGGCCTCATTCTTATCAGATTTGTTGGTCAAAAAATAGAAGTAAAAACATGCAATCATCAACATAAGCAAACTAATAGACCACATACATATAGCTTAAAAATACGAGAATATCCCAAGAACCAAAAAACACCCAATTATCATTCCATATCTAATATATTACTCAGATCACAATTGTCTGGGCTATTTCCTGGTGGTTGAGGAGGACAAAACATCCCATGGACATTGTTGTACAGGTAAATCCCCTCTGCGGACAGAGGCGATCCCACTAGCCCAAATGGGGTCTAGCAACAAACACACAACGCTAACACGCAGGTTCCTAATTGCAAATCAAAGATCGATGATGATGGCCTACCTGGATTCCAACGCTAGTACTTATAGAAGAATCGTCGCTCCCGTTCCTTTGCTCCGGCTGGTCACAATCCCCACGATCCTTGTGAACAGACACCTGCACATGCAAAGAACGACACAAATACAAGCATAAAATCCAATAGATGCAACTATATATCAGTTAGAAAAGATATAACTCAATCATCATTATAAAGACAATAAGAGTGGAACCATAATGATAGTCGTCTATTAATGAATAAAAGCAGAGAAAGATACAACCAAGGTTCTGACGTTGAACCTATTCTCTGGCTGGGCGAGCAGCTATGTATGCCTTGCAATAAACCTTCTCTCTCTCAACATTCCGGCAGCATAACCTCCCTATGCTTCAAAACTCTTACTATCACTCTAGCATTACTCCAGCATTCAAAAACTAGTTTGTCTAATGCATGAGGACAGGTTTATATAGATGGAGCAGGGAGGAAGATACAATGTACCAGGACGCCCATTGTGGATTGGCATTATCCCTAAAAAGCCACTGAGGATAGTTGTCATGGATAAAATGATGACTCTCGACCTCTATCATGTGGATTTTTCCCTCAAAGAACTTCATGATAAGAGAGGAAAAAACCTATGGGTGCGCGTTGGCCAAAAATCATTACTAAACTTGGTTGGCGCGAGTGTTGCTCTAGGACAGAGCGCCAATGGGCGCGCCCCCTTTTTGAGGATCTCAGTGATTGGCGCGGATAAGACACTGTGTACCTGCGCCAATGGAAAAAGGGCACTTTTCAGGGATAATTTGCAGAAGGTGTCTTCAGGGAACATGAAGTACATACTCAGGGTAACATAATGCAAGTGTTTTTAGGCTATGTCACTGCTCACAGGTCCCGGAATGTATCCTCCAATGTAAGAAAATAGGGGTAATAGGGACGGTGACCAATGGTGACAAATTACTGTGTAACAGATGCCCCCTAAAGCATGAGGCCCGAGAGAGAGAGAGGGGTGAAATGCTTTACAAGAACATATATAGTTGCCGCCGAGAATCTGCATTGAGAGATGCAATTTGATAGTTCAGATACATGATGTACGTGGTATGGTCGCAGCCATCCATAAGAGAGTACATGATAATATAGATCCGTAGTATGGACGCAGCCTTCTGGTTAGGATCAATGAATTGACTCAGGTATGGTCGCAGCCATCCAGTGAATGAGTCATGTATCAAAAATCACGCCTGGATTACAACAGACACAATCCAGGGTCGTGCGCTCCATCTCGACCTGAACATAAGTACAAGTTCAAGCATGTGAACATGTGAGCTGAAGTCGAACATGCATGAACATCGTCCGATTACCAGCCAATGATGAAAGCTGTTAACAGACGCGAGAGGTACCACCAATAATGAGAATTCTCCTCAAGGTACTATAGGTACAATCTACGGCATGTGAATTAGTGAGCCGGTGTCGAACACCCGTAGAGTCATCCGATCGGAGGCCAATAATGAAAACCTCGCATCGAACACGAAGAACCTGCCATTGAGGCATGCAGGCTCCAAGGTACCGGAAAGGAGTCTCTAGGTAACTTTCCTGGATAATGAGCTGAAATCGACAGGAAGTGATCTTCGTCGAAGGTGGGCCATAATGTTTCCCACATCATCGACACGAGACGGAAAGAGACAATGCTGTGAATTAAGATTATATGAACTATCAAACGGAGGTTGTGTCTTTCAGAGGTCAACTTCTCTTGAACATATCGGTGGCACGACAGTGGAGTTGGCAGTATTTGACATCGATGGATCAGAGGTCATGATGACGAGGCAATGAGCAGATGAGAGGTCAAATATGATTATCCAAACCCACGGAGGCAAGTGAAAAATGAGATGAGATATCCCCACCCTGACACGAAAGCAGAGAAGTGCCATTTTCAAGAGCGACATACTGCCGACACGACAATAATTATGGTTCCCAAAATTTTCTTTTTTCCCCCACCATTTCTGGCGAGTACCCCAATTATTTTTAACAAGCTTGATGGGGATAGCATATGCTTGTGGCGTGTCATTTCGACAAGATCCGATGTCATTAGGTTTTAACGAGTCAGACAAAGGAAGAACTCGGCGTCTTTTCATGTTTAGAGAGTTTGAAAAGACAGCAGAAAAGGAAACTCCAAGGGTGTCCTTTTTCGTAAATTTGTGTCTCTCGGGCCCGAAAAAGTATAAAATAATGCCCGAAAGAACCGCCCGACCATTACGATCGAGGAGTACTTTTCATGAATAGTGATTTCTACCTGAAAAAGTAGAAAAGCGATCAAAATCACGTCGTTTTGTAACCATTAACGAGTTTGAAACGACAAAACCCGATAATCTTTTATATTTTAACGGTCGATAAAAGAACTTAAAACGATCGCCCCTTAGTAACGTTTAACGAGCCAAGAGGGATAACTCGACAATCTTTTCCTCTTTAAAAGGTCAGGAAAAGAGCTGAAAGCAGACCGTAAGGCAACATTTTCTCATGTTTTACCGAGCTTGAAAAAGTTAAAAAGAAGCTCGTTTAGTTGCGTTGAGTTGCACCAAGCCCTGTCATCATTCAAAAAACAGCGTAAAACCCACTTCGACATGAAAATATCCCAAAAATACTCAAAAATATCATTTCTAATGTATTTTTA
>APFE031425947.1:51654-67902 GCA_000404065.3 Pinus taeda | reverse complement strand
CCATTCTTCATCGGTCCCTCCCGTTGGTTTAGTACCCGGATCTACCGCGATCCACTGATCTTTATCCACCAACAGGTCCTCCATCTTGAGTTTCCACAACTCAAAACTCTGACCATTGAACTTCTCAATCTCCATCTTCTCGCTGCTCGCCATCTTCTTTCACCACCAGAATCGATCTCGCAGATCTCCCACTGAACAGGGTCTACCACAGGTCCGAGAAAAACCCCTTAGCAACAAAGGCGTCCCCTTGAAGCCAAAACAACTTTGATACCAAATGTAGGTTTTAACCCTCTACAGAAATTACCTTCATACGAATTCTAAATCACATGAAAAATAAAAAATGCGAAACCGGGACCACTAGTTTGATTTTTCATTATTTTCCTTTCAATGTTACAATACATATTTATACATGCCGAAGAATCCAATACCATGGACCGAAAAACCTTCATGTCCAAAACCATGGACCGAAGACATCGCGTTCAAAAACATGTGCGAAAATCATGCACAAAACCATAGGTGGGTCCGCCCAACCTAACATAGGGTCCAAAACCAAAATTTTCCGGGGCGCTGCCCCGAACCCCATAAACTGGGGTTACGGGTACCCCTCAAACCCCCTGTTAACTATGTGGAAAGAATATAACACAACCCAACATCTCTCCTTTCATAGCTACCTATAACATTGTTTTCAAACCATTTATGAGAATTTATAGATGCATAATTTTAACTATGATATTATCATAATCTATTACTTAATATTACTAAAGAAGCTATTGCTTATCATTTATTTTATCTGAAGAATGCATGTTCTCTTCTTGCATTCTTCCAAGCCTTTGTGTTCTTGTAGAACACATGCTTCTTGCAGTCTCTCTACATACAACACATCAGTTACCATATTTTCCACATCAATATGCCTACAAGGTCATAATAGATTAGTTCACATAACAACATATATTCATCGTAATCATGAGTATGCCAAACTGCCATTAACCATGGTTATTTATTCCAATCTTACTTTCCTTCTTTTAGGTAACCTCTAGGTCGGTTTCCCTATCCAAAAATCTATCCAATGTCTCTATGCATACCTACACACAAGGTATGTTATACACACCATTACGCATATCATTTTTCAACCTTGTAGCATATGTAGTCATACAGTCCCATATGTACTACTGTGCATAGTCCATCTGTGGTACAACCCATAATACCATCCTCATGGTATCACCTACATGACACAAACATTATCCACATACTTTTCCACCATGTTAGTATCATACCAAACATTCCTTTATCTTTAACTGTGCTCAGTTTACAATGAAATTTTATGATCATGGTTCATATATGTAATTAAGAAATTTTTATGGCAATTGTAAATCAATTCCAGATTTCATGTGGTTGTAACACAATATCAATAGTATAGTATTGTATTCATGCATGTTCATCTTAATCATACCCTCTACTTCATATTATAAGCAGACTATTAACTCATTGTTTTTTTTGTAGGTTTAATAATTCTCAGATCATACTTCATTCTTAATAATTTATCTCGTATGATTTACTATTTCCCTTTTTATGCTTCAACAACTTGTTGATCATGCATAATTTAGGGTATATAAAATCTCATTTCCCCTTCATTAGTTATCCATGAAAGTGTTACTACTTTCATTCCTGCACCCTTTTAGTTGTAGGTACTTATGATATTAGGGTATTTATATGTTAGCTTCTCCTCTTTAACATTAAATCCCCCTTAACTAAAAGATCAGTTATTATTTTCATGAATTCTTGGATGGATCATGCAACATTTCTTATGTTGTTCAAACACATTATTAATGCAATTCAAGAAAGGAACCTCCCAAAATTGCTTGGTACTAAGTATGTATTTCAATTAGTATGGCATCAGTCTATTTAAATAGATTGTTGGATACCATTTGATTGACCAAGTGAGCCATAACATACAATTTGTGCTTCTTATTAATTACCGTGTTTTTTTTTATTGTTATACTCAAGGATACTTATAAGTCCCACTATGCATATCAAATGAAAGATGCATATGTCATGGTATATAATAACCTATTTAAATTAGGTTCCCTTAATCACACGTTCTTCCAACCAAAGAAAAAATCACATTCTAAATGTATTGTGTATAGGTGCATAATTCAAGGATTAAATTGAAAGATAATTTGTACAATTGCAGAATCTTATAATATAGCATATCCCCATAATCTCAACCATATTTCATGGAACTATTTACCATGGTATAATACTTAGGGTAGAACCCTCTTATTTCCCACCCAAACTATTATGAGCTATATAATTTCCCTTTGGATTTTTACTTAAGAACTTGTTATCTTACCAAGGTTTAACTTTTTCTTCCTCATTTAGGTGGGATAATTATACCATTCATAATTTTGTTTCTTTGACCAAAAATAATTACTACCTATTGTCTAATAAGCATGGTAATTTCTATTCTGGTTAATCATGGTCTAATTTTATGAGAAAGTGTGATGAAGGCAGCATATGTAAGTGTGCTATGTAAGTAATCATATTTTCCTTCCATATGCATTACTTGTTATTGATCTTACCCCAAATTTGTGAACATTATTATTGATTCTACCAACCATCAATTCTCGCAGGACACAACTATGGCCAATGTCCAAGAAACAAATCACAGCAATAACTTTACACTATGTTACTAATAAAATCATTAGGTACACCATGTTCTTTCCTTCTCTAGAACATACTCCCCCTTAATAGACAATGGGGTGCCTAATCAACTTCATGGTTGTTGTATCATGACTTCCTCTCTCTTTCAAAATATAAGAGACCATAAGGTTGATTAACCAATCTAGGACCAATACAAGAATTCATTAGTAAGTGATTGCATGGAAGATTCATATAACTCATTACTACGCATGGATATTAAACATGATTCTCTTATATCTGAATGAATACTCATCCAAAGTATGGTACCACATACAAAACAATTCATGACAATGCATGGATATATACATCATAACATAATGATACAACCATGGAATTTCGCTATTACATAATCTTACTTTCAAGTAGTAAAGATTTTATTTAACCATGCATCTCTATAGTCATTGTACCATTCATTATTTGTCCTTATTCACTAATCCCTATTTAAATTTTTAGCTATTGGAATAATCAGTTTTATTTCTTTCCAATAGTTTTCCACACATCTCATCAAGTGTACCTCTTATGAATGTCATGTTTTGTGTAGAACTTGCGTTAGAGGTTTAATAAGAACCTTTTTAATCCCTCCTCATTATTCCCTTAAAAAATAATATCGATTTTACTCAAGTCTTTTTTCTTTTTCTGTACATCTAGCTGTTATCATACATATATAGGTGTTTTACCTTCACTTCCCAAACAATAATCTCCACATGTTGAAGACTAATTTGGAGAATTTCATAAAAAAATGAACCCAACAGAATAAACTAGAATTGCAGGAATAAAAAAGAAAAAACCAATTTTCTTCTCCTCATATAATGGAAATCATTGTATATAGGGTTTAACTCTAACTCTTCTACGCAATTCCAAATGAGAAGATATTATCGTAATACCATGCAAACTATTTTTTTTTTTCCATGTAGGCTTTCCAACTTTGTCAAAAAGTTTCAGTTTATGTTGAACATACCTCAACAACTGTGATATACAATTAAACAATCACAAGGTTGTTCAACAATAGTTATACAACCGTATAATTAATAAAACTGTGATCATAACATTGTTACAACATAATAAGAAATATATAGAACAGCACAAAGAATGAGGAATTATTCTTCTTCTTCTTTTTTATCACAGATAACTGAAATTATTAAAATTTGTATGATCTGGTGTTAAGTTTCGTCCTTTCTTATAAAGTTTTTTTTTTTTTTTTTTTTTTTTTTTTTTTTTTTATCCCTGGTAGATATTTATAAGTTTAATGTATGTGGTTTTAGGCGAACAAAGAAGAAAAGATTGCCCTCGACCAATATTAAAAAATAACACTTGTGTAAGCAACGAGAACACGTTGCAATTCCGGAACAGTGGAATGTTTGTAGGCAGAGGAGGTAAACCAAATGTGAGTGTGGCATATCAGTAGATATTTATAAGTTTAATGTATGTGGTTTTAGGCGAACAAAGAAGAAAAGATTGCCCTCGACCAATATTAAAAAATAACACTTGTGTAAGCAACGAGAACACGTTGCAATTCCGGAACAGTGGAATGTTTGTAGGCAGAGGAGGTAAACCAAATGTGAGTGTGGCATATCAGTCACAGATCGCCCATAACAACAACGTGTTATGTCACATCGAATCAGGCCATCCATGTGATTCCAAACTATAGGGATCTCAACACCATTTCATGGTCATTAATTCCAAGATTACTGCAATAATTAATCCATGATTATCGTAGCTTCGTATATAATCAAAGAGAATGAATGGTTTTAAATAATGAACGAAATGGTGTCTTCGTAATTCTTCATAATTTTAACCAGTTTATGCAACTTTTACTCCTATATATTTTCATGGTACTATTGTATTGTGTTGTTTGATTAGCCAATACCTTTACACAATCTTTGACATAATTATATATACTACATATGATAATTCAAACAATATATAATACATAATAATTTAAAGTAGTGCCATAAATGGTCGTAAAATATGCACATACTCATCTGTTCGATTACCTCTTTCCCCTCTCTGATTCCGTTGGAGAATTAACATTCTCGATCTTCTAGGCAAAAGCATTTGTAATCTGAACGGGCCTTTTCATGGGCTAGCGCCCACTGTTTGGAAAATATACAACCCATAAAAAAACCATTTTACAGGGATTTATATCTAAGATGCTAATGCAAATTCCCCAAAATAACTCACGACATGGTGATGGGATCACTCTGCTGCACGTATTGGATCAGTTCCAACTATCAAAATATTGTGGTTAAATACTGCAGATATGTTTCATAAAACAAATAATGACTGGATCAAAGGGGTGCAAATGTGGAGGCAAGGGATAACAATGGTTCAACAACTCTATATGCAATTTATCAACGAGTTTTTTCAAAGAAATTTTGAATATACGCACAAGTGTTTTACCTTACATGGAGTCTTCATTTATTAAGAGAGATCCTACCTTTGTCACTCAAATCTTGTAACCATCCAGACCCATTTAGATCTCATGATCTCACTACACCGTAGTGAATTTTTGTCAGTGTCGTCGATTCAATCCTATTCAACAATATTTGTTGTCTCATACTACTAACTTTTATAGGCAACCCTCCCTTTAATTGTCTGATTTAGCATTCACATTTGATGAAGGAAACAACCATGCTATGACTTTTCCTTTATCCCTAAAACAGTGGTAAAACAACCCATAAAGTAGTAATTAAGAAATAAACAATAATCCCTATTTTTTTCACCCAAAATCTTGTATGAGTTATCACATATTTCTCCTAATCTCAAAGTAAAATTCATAGCCTTCCTATCGGTATGGCTTATCGTAGTTAGATAACAATACTTTAAATTTGTTTGTTGACTGCTTTTATCAGCATGCTTGGGGATGATGTTTCTATGTTCAAAGTCAGATGGGTGTCTTTTTAGGATCAGGGCTTCCGAATCCCTGTATCCTTCCAAGCTATGTATAAGGTTGGGTATATCCCACCTTCTTCCATCGTTGGAAATGTCCTTGCGCCATGCATCACTCCTCATATTACTGGCTTGGATAAATCTTTGGAAGTCACCTATTAATGGTTGGAGAAAAAGAAATCTCACAATATATGTTGAAGATGAATATTGTCAGAATTTATGTTCATGTTTTGATATTTGAACAATGACGATACGCATTTATAATAACGAATGAACCGTAGAAGTCTACAAAAGATACATCCCTCCACCCAATGATAGAGTCATATTATTTAGAAAGAATGTTATTCGTTGTCAATGTAACAGTTGCAAAGGAGATACAGAGAGAACTTATCAACACTAAAGTATTATATCTATGGATTCATACTCTCGTTCATTCTTTCCCCAGCCACTATATCCATTCTAAGGAGAGCAACACTAGCGTGACTCCTCTACTTTATGCACAGAAACTACCTTCTCGTGGAGAGAAACAATGGTTAAAAGTTTGGAAATATACAAACAAACATCTACTTCTTTTCCCGATTCAGCGGACAGTCAATAGAAGGAAAACACGCCAATATTTTGGCTTTTCCTCAATCCTTACGGGGAACAATATTATTGGCTTTGTTGCAATCTTACATGTTTCCAACTTTCACTTGAAAGTAGAATTTACCATGAGAGGAAGACATCAGTAGTCGGGATTTTGTGCTGTTGTCTACACACAATACACAGTCTACGACGCAGCAGGTGACCCAACACTGGCGTGAAACTTGACAAAGCTTATTGTACTTTTATCAATTTCTTCCATTGTAATTAAAAAAAAAACATTCCAATGCACATCCTCTTGAACCAACGCATGATTGTGGATAATGCGTCTATATTTTGGTTTTTTATCGATGCTATTGTTGGGATGTCTTTCAAGCTTTTCCTATCTTACAATCACAGATTCCTTTTTCCATCTCAGCAAGATGTCAAACACAAGGAATCTTGCAGTCATCTGATCTTGTGTGGTGATTTACAGCGTAGCTCCTTTTCGACACATCGTATGGAAATCTTTTACAATGATAACGCCCCAGATGAGATGGTCCACTCCTTTGTTTTTTTATCCTTTCCATGCTTGTGGTAACTCCTATTCGCAAGTAACGGTCTGCAGTGTAGTGGAAACTGCAACAAATGAGCTTTTGCATTGTAATTTACAACTTCCTTATTGACGTTGATGATTTCTTTCCATTTATGATCATAGTCCCTTGTTTAATGATTGCTAAGATATTACGGGACCCTCCTCTAATCTTGCAGGAACACAAAATTCGCCTTGACCAGAAATTTCGAGGATCTCCGTCATGAGCTCGGTACATAGCCCAATGAATAGGACTGTTTGGAGGAGCTGGAGAAGATGCCCAGGTTTATAACTGGGATGAATCTGTAGTCCTTGCAAGCAACGTATTTGAGTGACGAGGAAGTTCACAGAAAGTGGAACTTGACTGAGAAGGAAATCGTGGTGTTTTATGCCTAAATGTGCTTTTGAAATCACTCTAATACTCGTCTTCCTTGCTCATATTCCGCCGAGTGGAAAAGTTTTGGGATGGTTAACTATTTCAATGAATGGTGTATGGAATGTTACGACTATGCCTCAATATATATATCTTGATTTTCTTATACTATATATCTTGATTTTCTTATACTATGACCGAGGCACTTATCATATATAAATTTAAATTATTTATACCATTGTATATGTACATTAATTATTTATTTTATATATTTATATATATATATAGATAACCACATATTTAACCTTTTAGATATATCCAAGCACTTACAAATCCGAATTTGCCATGCATATGTTAATATTTTCCCAATAAATCCTCTTCGCATTTCAATATGTATATATAGGTTTTCCCTTCTTAACGAAATCGTGTTATGAAAAACATAATTATTTGTGTTTCATGATGCATACAACAAGAACTGTGCATATGTACTTCCCAATCTTTTATCTAAACATTTTTAGTATCTAGATTCCATCTTAAAGAGTCTAGATTTAACACTTAGACCAGGACCCTTTAGTAGAGGTTGTGGTAATGAGCCCAAAATAAGGCTTAAACTTGTCCATATCCTAGGGAGGCATATTGGCCCATAGGATACAATGTTTTAACTTGACTTCTCTATTACCATTTGTAACGAACCTCCTAAGCTTACCTGGGAAACCCGCCTCTAGGCTATAAAATTTAATTTTTCTACTTTGTTTTTGGTAAGGATTTTCCCCTTAGCAAAGGTGATATGTTCCTTTAAAGTTTCATGACCACTTATTTCTTCTGTGAATATACTTATCGACATATTCTTAGATTCCTTATGACCAACATGACGTTGCTGCGATGAACCATAATTAGAGGCATTATCACCTAAATTGATCCGCATGCCCCATGGTCTCAATGAAATCATTATCATTACTTTACTCAGCCATCCTCTTTAAGCATAATGATATGAAAATATAGCTAACATGTAATAACCCACAACATTTCTTAAGTAGGTTCTGCACCAGCATGTAATAACTTAGTTCTAATGTAGTTAATTTAACCATGCACCAGAATCACCTAACCTTAGAGCATGTTATACTAAATTAAAATGGTGACTAGGTTTAGACTCAATAGCTATGAACATACCATAAACAGGTTAGCGTAAGTAGATCTATCCCATTGACTCTACTTATGGATGGAATCGCATAACATACGTAAGAATGAAACCATCGACATAATTATAGATAACACTACCGACATAACTTATGTAATATGAATATAGAAATGATTATCCAAATAACACATAAGTTAGAAATAATACATATCCACTATCCCATCCATTTCAATAGACTATACTCATCTACTAATTTAACTTGAAACACATTAAAAATCCATAAACGTCATATGCATAAACTGCAATTCTTTCCATACCAACATATAACGCAACATCTATATAACTGAAAAAATAATAAGTATACAAAGGGTAACATATCGACATACAAACCATCCCACGTGAGTTCTTCCAACTATAAATTCACTTGGAGAGGAGAGCACACCCACCCTACAATGAATCACCTCTCATTCTCACTAAGTCGAGGTTCTTGCCAAGGATCAACTACCCTCAATTGATCAATGCACTGGCTATTTAATACACTCTTTCATGATTTAGTTTCCATTCATAGCGTCTCGCTTTTATAGATCTTTCCATTTTCCTAGGTCTTTTCCGATAAAGCTCGTCTTTATCTCCCACGAGGCTTTTCCTCATAAAATCTTGCCTTTATATCCCCCAAATATTTTATGTTCAATGGATCTTTATCTCCCATCCATCCGATGGATCTCCAATCCATCCAAGATTATCCAGAATAATATCTAGAAGCTTTATGATGGAAGATTCATCTCTATCCCATTCCTCAATGGGATTTGGAAAGAATCTCCTCTCTCTTGGTGTTCCACCCTCTAAGTGATTTATTTTATTAATTTTAATAACACATTTTCTTTTCATATACATATCACACCTGGGTTTCCTCAACTTAGGTTTAGAATAGTTTAACCCACAAAGAGGGTATCACACCTAGCTTTCCTCAACTTAGGTTTACAATAATTTAGCACACAAGGGCGGGGTGTTACAACCTTGTCATATAGGTACTTTAGGAAAAGAATTTAGGTAACTCACCCTTTATCTTAGTCTTTTCTTCCCATGAACTAAATCATAAAAGGATGGGAAACTCATCGATGTGGTCTTTAAAACCTTTGGAAAAAGGATGACTACCTCACAGCATTGAAATTAGAAACACATACATTCCATGTCATTCCATAATTTCACATGACCTATCGCACTTATAATATCAATAGGAGGCTTGGTTTGGATCTTTATTGTGCCTCTTGTCCCTCTAACCTATCTTCCTTATCCATTAATAAACCCATTGACCACCCCTTGTATCTTCCACTACTATCCATTCATCCCCTCCTTATCATCACTGGAAAGTAGGATTCTCTCTCATTTTCTAATCATCAAATGGTGTTGATGTATGGAACATATCCTTTGTGTTATAAATCCATGTAAGTTGTAGTCCATACCAATTCAAATGTGAAAATGCCAAGAAAACAAAATCCTAGATGCATCAAGAAAGTTATAGAAGAAATGATGATGACTATTGACCCCTCTTTATTCAAGAAGAATGTCATCTTCAATATAGAACAATACCAAATTGATCGCATTCATGTAAGATGATGCAATGAACAAGATCTATAGAAGTGATCCATCAAATAGGGGGCTCCATTTTGGGTTACACCCATTTACTCATATGGGGCGCCATAGTGACAACAACATTTTGTTCTTCAGCTTAGAAAGAGGACCAGGAAAGAAAATGAGAGGAGATCCACATATTTCTAAAGAGAATAATTTAGGTCAGATAAAAGCAATAAGACAAGAATTTTCATATTTTATTTCCATACATGCATCTTCACTATAAACATCCATGATGCCTTTTAAAGATGAAAATTTTCTATTATCACCCAAAACAAACCATAAATGTGGCAAGTACTATAGATATTTTGAATACCTAGAAAGACAAGATGTCTAAAGTTGATCCATCCTAGCTAAACAAAAGCCTTTGGTTCATTCTCTCTCTCCACCTAATATTAAATCATATCATCAACAAACAAAAGTTGTGTGATGGCTTCCTAATGAGTTACCTGGAATCCCTTAAGATCACCTCTTCAACTCACATCACATATCAATTTTTGAAGACCCTAACCCATAATAATAAGGAGAATAGGAGAAAAATGGAATCTCAGCTAAGCCACCCCAAGCCCAAAAAAATCCTATATGGAGATCCATTAATGGGCATTATAAAGGAAATTAACTATGTTAGGATCTTGTAATTTAGGAATGAAAGTGTGTTTGCCTCTTACTATTCATCTAGGAGGTCTACAGGTACTAGAAATCCTATGTCAAGAGTTCTATACCATCACATGGACATTTCAAGCCTACGCATTGGATCCATTTTTCCAAAGGAGGTGTGCAAACATATAGACCATGGAGGGCTACTTGGACTTCCTACGAATTTGCTGCAAAATTGATTGTTTTTGTCATCATTTTCAAAAGTTGTTTCCAACCAAATGGAGCTGAATTTTGGAAAACTGAAAGAGGTGTTTTACAATAAATGGCCAAAGAAAAACATCCTCATTCAATTGCTACACAAGTGTCATATATTGGAAGATTCAAATGCATATTTATAGTCTATTTTTTAGGTCTTCGCATTTCCTATTTTAGTTATGATGTTTGGGTGCAAATTGTGAGGAGGTGGAGAGGAATATTTGGAAATTGAGAGAGGTGTCTCTCAAGGACAATCTCATATACAAAATTCTCCTTTCGATTTGTAAAATCTATCATGAATCGGGATATATGAGCTTCTCTTTGAAACCTATTTTTCCCGAAATTCGGGCCTCTTTTTTGTGCAAACATATCAGTCCCCTCTGTTGCGCAACTACTGTACAAGTATATCAGTCATGGTTATTTTCATAAATTTTTACTTCGGTACCTTATAGATGTGATTTTAGTGGTTGGATAAGTGTGGATAAGTTAGTTTAGTTGATTTTCCAAACATGATGTTTCTAAACTATTTTAAGTTTTAAATTGGCAGTGTTTCTAAATTGTGACAGTTTTGATATGGTATGTTCCTTGTTTTTCGCATATGGATTGTATCTAGACTATTATACTTTTGAGTAACGAATTTGACCACCTAGAGTGCTAATTTCGAATTCCTTATTTTATTTAATGATGTAAAGACATGGGAAAGGGATTCGATGAATGAAAACATAAAACTTTGTAAACATTGGAGAAAGTTTTAAAGTAATGATCAGTACATCAACACATAGACTTCTTTCTTCCAGGATTCTTGTGTGAGCCATAATGGTGATGTGCATCTCTTGTCCCTGCTAGTTTCTACATGTGCCTTTGCTTCTTAATTTTTGAAAGAAAAATATGCTGTAGATTTTACATTGGTAACTTGCTTATGCCTGTCAAAGAATTTCAGTGTTTTCTTTTGAATTTAGACTTAAGATTCATTCATATATGTTTTACATTTAATGGATCCTCACTGTCATTTCATCTCAACCATACTACAAAAAATTATGTAGATCCAAAAGCCTTCCTACCTCGCCCTAGTTCAAACTGCATTGTTGATTGTGATTGGTTATTGAAATATTATTTTGACTCCATACCTGATGGAATCTCTCTCTTACCTTGTAACCACAATTTCAAAAACAAATTCACTCTAATTATAATAACCAACATAAAACCCAATTCCCTTTAGTCATTCAATTGCTTTATAGAATAACATAGTGAGATACTCCTCTCCAAGGCTAAGGGGGTTGGACCTTAGCCTAAAAGTTGTTTGTGGTTACCTCTGGGATTTCTCTCCTCAGCCTAGAGAAATTTACGGAGTGCTAACAAACTCGAAACATCCCATAATCTAATTGGTGTTGAATATCTATCCTTAAATGGACTAATCAAACAAAGAATACACTTACTTTGTCATAGGATTTTTATAAGTCAATGTTTAGGATTTCAATAGGCTGATTTGGAACCTTCACCAAATAATGGCTTCTTGATTGATCGACACCACATTGTGAATTCCCCTTTGCAACATAAACCCAAATTTTTCTTTTGAAATAAATTCAAGCAAATAGGCCTTGATTGTGTAGAAATAACCTTGGATGAAAGCTTATATATTATGCTATAGAATGAAATTTGTTGGAAAACTCTCGGAGAAACTCCATTTCTCATTTCAGGATTGAGAGTAATAAATGTAAAACTGAGAAATTCCAAAAATTTATTTTACCCATATGACTCCCTAATCACCTTGAGTAAATCATCCTTCAATAAGTCATATAAACCAATAAAAAAAATCAACCATAAGCCCATGTAGACCTGGGCTCTTCTATTTTTCATGGATCCATTATCCACAAGAGTTTTAGACTAAAAAAATAGCTTCTTCGAGTGAATATCTCATTTATTCTAAAAAATACTGGAAATTTTTATATCACCTCTAGAATTTCCTAAACTAGACAACATTTTGGATCCATAAAGAGTGATTCTAAAGAATGGAACCCCTCTTAAGTCATTTCATTAAATAAGAGAACCAAAGAATTGTATGTTTAAATTTTTTTGATATTTTAAGTATTGACGAAAGAATTTTGTATGATTATAACCCTCTTTGATCCAAATGGCATGATTATGAAGCTGCCAAGCAACTTACTCCTTTCCTAGAATTGAGTGTTTACAGGATTCCAATGCATGTAGCTATAAATATAAATTTGATAGAGTGCATAATGGATGATCTTCAAATTCTTTTGTAACACTTAATTTCCTATAGTTGTGGTTTTTACATTTCTTTAAACAATTTAAACCATATTTTTATGCTTTCTTTCGTTCTCATAATATTGTCTACAAATTGGCACATCAAGGAAAAGGAAGAAGAGGAATATAAATGCTCCCACATATCCTTAATTATATTTCTATAATCTTCTTATATGAGCCAATAATGATTGAATTTTAAAGGAAAGGGGGGCTTCTCTCGTCTAGAAAACACTTGAAACAAGATTGAAAATGGTAAGATGACCCTCTAGATGATAGCAAATAATTCAAAATAAATAAGCATCCATTAATTCTTTAAACACTAGAAATCAATTTGGCCTTCTTGAAATCATATCCTTATTCACAAGGAATTTACTCCATGTTTGCAACAACTTCACTAGTACGACATGCACTAATATATGCTACTCAAAAAATGATTTAAAGAAATCACTCTAAGGATCTAGCCTAGAATTTCCCTCAAAAACATCTCCCATAAAATATGTTACATTTGAATATCCCTCGATTAACGAGATAGGGTATTTCAATCCATTAGTATCAACTAAACTTTCCTAGAAATGAACTTGATATGCATATGAACCATAAATATTTTAGTGAAAAAATCCTTAGTCCTAATTTTTTAAGTTCCAACTGAACCATAATAATTTAGTTTGTGCACAAACAAAGAGGGATTTATATGTTTTACTCCAACCCAAAATAAATCTTCCCAACTAATCATCTGCATCGAGGGTAAAAAAATATAATTTTTTTATCCATGGCTCCAAAATATCTTTGGTTCTAAATCTATCCACTATTGTTTCCTAAATTAAAATAATGTCTTGCTTATTGCTGAAAATGAAACACTTAAGGTGTAACTACTTATAAGTACTACCAACCCCTTTGAAATTAAAGCATAGAACTTTCATGGAGTAACCCTTTTAAGGGATTTCCCTGCTCCAAGGGACCTACCAATAGTGGACTTCGTTCCTTTCTATATATCTTGAAGCTCCTTCCATTGAGCCTTCAATAGATCGTATTTCCTTCCGACTAGGTTGGAATCGATGGGATTGAGGGGAGAACCCTGTTACAAAGAGTAATCAACCTTAATATTAACAGAAGGCCTTAGAGCATAACCCTTCCTTGTGGAAGGGCCACAATTTATGAAAATGTAGAGGGACTGGTCACCTTTCCTCCTCCAACATCTACACTATCGAAATTCAGAGGTGATAGGGTGCATAGAAGAAAAAGGAAAGGACAAGTTCACAACTTGGTAACGTTGTTGAGAAGAAGAAACGAAGGAAGATGCCATAGTTAAGGGGAACCCCTACCATAGCAACAAAAAAAATTGGGCCAATGGGTGAAGAAAGAAACACAGGATAAGGGGATACATGAAGACAATTTCCATGAACAAGATTTGAAGACACATCCCCTTCCATTGAGACAGTCATTGGAGTATCACGTATACCTGAGGAAGGAACCTCTCCCATGACCTTTGTTGATTAACCTAGAGCTTGAAACCTCCGTCCACTTGAACCTCTGCCTTACTACCTACCAAAGGAAATAACTTCTTACATTGGCTCTTAAGATTGTTTATTTCATGATACATGAAGCACCAAAAGAGTATCCTCCAATAATTGAATATATGGCTCCACAAAACATCACCAAATACTAGATCAAATTCTCCATTCAAACCATCCCTACTATCGACTTGAACTTGGACCAATGCCCAATCACGATTAGCCTTTGAAACCTAGTTTTGCTCTAGCTCAACAAACCTTCCATGTTTGTTTCGAATTGAAACCCAAAAAGGACCAATATAGAAAACCAATGAAAGAGTAGGAAGGATGCCCAACTCCTACTAAATGCTACCTAGATTCCTTATAGGGTCAAAACACAAAAATCATTTTTTGAAGGACTAACTTTGAAGGACCACAACTCCACTCTCAACCCATAATTTTATCAGCTTCAACATTTGAGGCAAGCATAGATAGATCCAATGTTGCATTAGGACATGAAATACCACTAAATATAGTAATATTGATGTCAAATTAATCTCCAACCATTGCTTTATGGAATCTCCCATAAATGATTTCCAAATAATTATAAAAACCATATCTTTGTGTAACAAGCTTCTATTGTCTTCAAACCTCACGTCTTTCCTAACCACTATTAACATGTTGTCTTCCCTAACTCAAATGAACTTCTTTGTCCTTATATAACGTGACCTCAAAATTTCCATTTTACCAAAAAATGACTCTACCATTTTTCTATATCGAAGCTACTCAAAGAGGATGTTTGAGAAAGTGGATCAAAGATGGGAGGCAATAGATGCAAATTAATTTAAAATGTCAATATGCAAGATCAACTAAATGGGAATACACTCCATCCTCCTTTCTAGCCATTGGTCCAGAAACAAAAAATGTCATAGGGATATATCCCACCTCCCGCAAGGAGCCATCTGATTAATCTTACACTAATGACCTAGCTTATGGAAGTATAAAAATGGTCTAAAATAGAAGTCAAACTATAGCATAGAAATGTTATTCTCGCATGGAATACCTCGACAATCTAGATATTTCTCTTACATGCAAGAGAAAAATGATGGATAGCCACTTTTTTTTTTTCTAGTTAAGACTACCTAAGTACCCACAGGGGGATTTGAACCGGTGACCTATCGCATGGAGTGCCTTAACAATGCACCCATTCACCGCCAATCCAAAGCCCCGTGGGCTAGATGTGATGGATACCCACTTAAAATGAATAATCAACAAAAAATAACTAGAATAAAACTGAACTAAAAACCCCTTATATCAAAAAAACATTCATTTTTGACATTAATACTAGAACCAACCATTAAATAATCTTTTCCGTTTCCTAAAATCTTAATCAATCGCATTAAAAAGAGCTAAGACCTTACATAACTACTCAACAATAAAACCCCTACCATCTCCACCGCGCCTCCCCATAACGAAATCCAATAACAAAGCTTTTTTTATGTAAATTTTATTTTAAGAAATGATGATAATAAAGAAGCAAACTCTGAAATATTTTAATTTTGCAAAGAAACTTAAAATTAAAATAAACATATATATATTTATTGTGATCCAAATTATATTAGTTATTTAAATTTATAATCTTAGCAAAAAAATATTAAAAATAGATGCATATTTTTGAATCATCCAATTTGTAATTGATCAATATTAATAAGTTGAAATTGCTATGGTCACTGAAATACCTCACAATAAGTCACTA
>APFE031425947.1:25579-46193 GCA_000404065.3 Pinus taeda | reverse complement strand
ATTTTTTTATTATAATATAAATTTGAGGATGAAAAATATATTTTTTGACTTGATCAATACCCTAAAGTTCACATCTATTTAATTGCTATGATAAAGCACTGCACTATATTTTGACTTGACTACTCTCCGATATTTCCTCAGAGACAATCTACATTAAGGGGTTTCCTGGTCACTTTAGGAAGAGATAATTCACATGTTTTTCAACGGTCCTCTCTTTAAAATTTTAAAACTCTATGGGACTTGGGTGGCATTGTTGCGATAATAATCGCTTTGGAAAAACTCTTTTCGCCAGGTGACGATCCAAAAAGAAGAAAACAAAAAAATTAATTCACCGTGGGATGAAGAAAATGGCCAGCCAACCTTTCCACCTAGAACACTGTCATGTCCCAGCATGGAATGATTCAAGTTGTATATTGTATAACATCTTTTCCTTACATTTTACGTACAAGAAAAAGAAATAGAGTTAATCTAAACTCATATAGGATTTGAGATCAATATGTTGGGGTGGTGTCATAACGTCCTCAAGGGATCAATCCCAATGCATTTGTTATTTTTCATGTAACTTCTTGCCATTATTAACGTTCACAATGTTATATTCGAACTACAGCCGCTGGCCAAATAGGGTGATGATCACCATGTCTCCATAGGCAAAGCACGATCCATGCCATATCTTCTGGACCAACGCAATCACGACCATTCTGAATATTTGACCCTAATCGCGAGGTGATAATGCCAATTTGTGATGCCTTGGACACCATTGTACACTCCATAGGAATTGTAACACTTTGCCAGAATTGTAACATAAATTCTTTCTTTTTGTCAACTGAGTAACGTAGTTGGAAAGGAAGGGTGGATGTTTTGGTTTAGGGGCTTCAGATACGCAACGTGTTCTTGTTGAGTCTCTTCTCTGTGTCAAATACACGAATCTATACATGAACCTCAAGCGAACTTCTTATGTCACAGATACTACCTCAACAAAAAATATAACATAGGCGGAATAATAGGAAAGTATTCAAATGAAAGTTCAATTCAGAAATGGATATTCATATTATTTATGAAGATTTTTCTTACAATTTTTCAGCAAGAGATTCAATAGCTCTTTACCAGAGATAGATTGTGTAGGTTTTTATCAGATGTTGCGACTTGACAAGCAACAAGCTATCTGAAGGCTTTCTGGCCTTTCATAGATTATGTCTTAGAAATTCAATCTCTAAAACACACTTTGACCAACTTCAACCCTAAGAATCTGGCCACTTCATGTTCTCACTAGAGCTCTCACTCTGATGCGCAGGCTTCTCAGATCCAGACTCTAAGGAGATGAAAGCAAGAATTTTCTTCTCGGACTAAAACAAAAAAAATAAAACTAAAAAACTAAAAACTCTCACTCTAGCTTAGCTCTCTCCTTATATAGGAGATTGAGGAGATGAGCACCCGACAATCTCGTAGACGAATTGAGTACCATGCTCCATCAGTCATGAGATGTGGGTCAAATCCCACCAAAAGCCAGAGAAGTGCTCCGAGTCTCGTGTCTGGAAAGGATCTTGGTATAGTTTTACATGGTGGATGATTTGGACAAATCCCACGGAAAACTTTACATCTTGATTCATTTAAACTGTAGAAGATAAGATATTTACAGAGTGAAGACTTTCAAATAGTAAATCCTATGAGAAGATAGGTCACGTACAATCCTGTGACTAGACATCAATATTACATAGTGGATGCCGTTTAGGACAA
Organism: Pinus taeda; assembly: GCA_000404065.3. Classification (NCBI taxonomy): domain Eukaryota; kingdom Viridiplantae; phylum Streptophyta; class Pinopsida; order Pinales; family Pinaceae; genus Pinus; species Pinus taeda. Next base: position 44,459 of record APFE031425947.1, on the reverse strand, counting down.
GCCCACGAGAACTTTCATTAGTCTCCCAAAGGTGTGGTCCCTGTAAATCTTGTTTTGGAATATCTACATGAGTCTGAAGCCTTTTTATATATTCTTCGTACAATCATGGGTTTCCTTACAACAATTTGTTGTTTTATCTTGGTCATGACTAACCATTCATTATGTTTTTTGATAAAGTAACAAATAATTTGACTATTTGCGTAATTATTTAAGTCTCCAATAGTTTACAAGGAGAGTGCCAACACTCATTTAGGAATCCACAATCATTACATTCAAGTTGGAAATCCTTTTGGAAGAAGAGAGGGTCCATGGCTATTTTTCTAATACCAAAATCAACCCACCATTGTTGAAACCATTCACATTGTCTTTGTCTTTGTGTAGTCCATGTAGCTCCAAATTTTACTCTGGTGTAATGAGTTTCATCTTTCCCGTCTACATTCACAATGTCCAACCATAGTCTTTTGTAGTCTGAGAAATTATAAATAGTATCCGGAAAGAGAAGGGTTGGATCACCTTGGGGCCACATTCTAGACATAGCATACCATCTTGGCCATCTTGTTCGATTAGTAGCAAAAAACTTATTGAAGACCCTTTTTTGACTGCTTCCTTCTATCCAAATTACATTGATATCCCAAAAATCCTTGCTTAGGAATTAGTTGGCCAAATGAGCAGTTGTCATACTCTGTTGATACACCATGTCATGTATCCACTTGCTACCTTGGGGTAGATTTTTCTTTTTGGTACTAGATGTTGTATATCTAAATGAGATTCTAGGTTTGTGTCTAGTATTTTTGTATTTCTTACCAGCTAGGTAGGCTTCCGCCTTGTACAGTATTATTCCCAATTTTGTGTTTCAGGAATGCTTCTTAGAACTTCTGTATGCTGGGAAGGATCCCATTCTGTTACTATCAACATGACATTTTCTTTATGACTGATGTATTCTCTACTCAAAAAGTCAGGTAAAAAATTATTTTCTCATTAAATGTTTTTTACTTCAAAGTTGAAATTTGCAAATAGAGCCTACCACCTTGCAAAATTATCTCTCCAAGTTTCTTTATGTCTTTGTTGAGGACCTTTTCTAGTGTAGAGGCATTAATCCTTGAAAGAAACTTTTTATAGATTAGGTGGACATCAAATTTGTCAATACAGTTCCATGCTGCTTTGACTTCCTCTTCTATAGTATAGTAGTTCTTCTCAGATGGGCTCGAGGTTCCTAAGACGAACTCGAAAACTTGTTATTCTCCTTCTTCTGCTTTAGAATTTTCCCCCCACCCGAAGTTGCTAGCATTTGTTTCAAAAATTTTGAAAGAATCTTCATTAACAATATGAAGAATAGGGATAGATTTTACCTTATTTTTTATTCTTTTGATGGCTTCTGTGTGTGCCTGAGACCATGGTTGTGGATGTTTTTGTAACCTCTGATTAAGTAATATTCTATCTTTGGCACAATCTTTATAAGAACTGGTCGCATAGTTCAAGCATCCCAAAAATATCCACAGCTGAGTTTTGTCAACGATAATATCTAGAAATTTATCAACAAATTCTAGAGCATGCTTTTGTAGAGTGATCTACCCATCTTTGATTGTATGGCCTAAGAATTTGATACTTGTCTGAAAGAGTTCAATATTTTTCTTGTTGAGAACCAACCCATTATTTTTTACTAGTTGTACAAATTTCTGAACATTCTTGAAGTGTTCATGTACATTTATAGAGAATATAAGAACATCATCAATATATACCAATAACCAATCAAAATATGGTTTAGAAATCATTTCCATGACCTTTTGGAATTTGGAAGGAGCATGCTTTAGCCAAAAGGGCATCACATTACTAAAAGTTGTTTTAAATTTATCAGATTCTTGGATTGCCACTTGCCGAAAACTTGATTTAATATCAAATTTGGAAAATACTTTAGCCCCTGCAATCATTGCTAGGACATTTCCTTTATGGGGAATAGGGTAAGTATCATCTGAAAGAACAATGTTTAAAGGTTTGTAGTTTATGACTAATCTTGAAACTTCCCTTAACTGTTCTAAATGCTTATTGACATAAAAGCCATAACAGTTCCAAGGACTATTGGATTCTCTTAATAGTCTTCTTTCTATCATGATTGCTATTTCCTTTTCACGCAAATCTATGTATTCTTTGTTCATAGGAATTTCTATGCTCTTGTAAGGTTTGCCTTCATATTCATCGTTATATGGAAATTCCACACAATGACGTTTGCTATGCTAGAAAACATTTGGTTCTTTTGCACAACATTCTTTTTGTATCTGTGATCTCAAATTTGAGATCCTTTGCTTGATTATAGGAGTCTGTGGATAGTCTCATATTTTCATGGTATTCTTTAGTTCTTTAAGCTCTTCTAGTTTATTTTTGGCTTTCTCAATTTGCTGCATTTCCTGTACCATACTGGATACAATTGGAGTAGACATAAAAGGTAGCTTGATTGTTTGCAACTTACCATTTGATCTTGGTATAGATATAAAGTATCTAGCCTTTCCATTTTTCATTCTTGCTGATACATGTGGCTCTACAGTGGCCAAAAATACATTTCCTAAGATGCAATCAATAGGAATGTCAGCAACAACAAATTTTAGTTTAATATAATATTCTTTGAAGCAGATAGAAGCCTGAGGAACTTCATACAATAAGTCTTTGTTCCCTAACCCAATTACCTGCCTGAAGGAATTTACCCAATATTTTTTAGTTATTATGTTTGAATTTAGTATATTGACATTTTCTCCTAAGTCAATAAGTGTGTTTACGGAAAACAATTCACCATTTATACAAATGTCTAACATAATAGGATGATGTTGATATTGGATGGTCATGAATCTCTTATCTCTTAAATCCATAAAGCCATCCCTCTTTCCTTCAAAGATTTCAACGTTTGGGTTGGTAAGATATTCATTATTTTCTTTTTCAGGTGCTTTTCCTTTCTCCAACTCAAAGACCTTTGTTTTTAGGGAGGTGATTTCTTTCTTAAGATGATGAATCTCTTGACTCACTTATCCTATTGTTAAGGATCTAGCCTTAGATTTTTGTTGGCATCTTTAGAAAGCCCTTATATTTCTTTCAAAAGAGGCATCAATGAATAATGCCTTGGATTCAATTCTAGAAGCATTTTTACTACTGTTTCCTTGGTTTTTGTGCATGGTACTAAAAAAAGTTTCAAGTAACTTTTCTTTCAGTTTCCATTTTTATAATGTTTTGATTTGAGAAAGTAACCTTGTCTCTGCCTCATCTATGGTCTGTGCCATGAGAACTTTTTCTTTTGGTTTAGAGAAAAGTCTTCATCAAAAGAGCTTTTTAATTCAGTACTTGATTCACATTGGCAGTTTTTGAATCAGTACAATTGCATTCATTCATGTGCATATTCAATTCTTCGTCAAAGGATTTTGAAGAAGAATATTTTGAGGAATAATATTAAGAGGATTCTGAAGTTGAGAAAATTTGTTGTCATTGTATTCTTTCTCTATGTGAGGAGTTGGGGCAATTTTCATACTTGTTGTTTTTAGAACTACATTTGTAACACATGATTGACACCATGCTTTCTATTTTTACTACTCTATTCTTCTTTGCTGCTTCGAAAGATTTCTTCCCTCTATTTTTCTTAGATTCATTTGCCAGAGGACATCAATTTGAAGTGTGTCTTGATTGATGATAGAGCCAACAAGTTAGTTTATTCTACTGATCATTTCTCTCTCTTTGTAGATGAATATCCTTAGGTTCATAATAGTGTGTCTTTGGGACATACTTATAGTACCCTTTCCTGGTTCCTTTTCCTTTCTTTTGTGGATATTCTTTGTGTCCTTGTCTTCTTACTTTCTTGGCATTGTTTTTGGCTTTTCTTCTTCTTATTATGGGGTCATCTATAGATAGGCCATATCTACTGCAAATGGATTTACTATCTGGTAGTTTTGACAAATTTTTCTGTGATTTATTTACTTTCATGCTTGTGCATAATCCTACCAGAACTCTAGTGATGATACTGTATACTTCTCGCCAAGTAAAGGATTCAAAAGGAATTTCAAAAACATCTTGTTGTCTCAGATAATCAACCAATTTTGAAGGCAGAGCTGTTAAGTAGACTCATTTCCATAAGATGTTTTTACTATCTTTAACCTCATATATTCTTTGAATTTGATCTCTATAAAAGTCTTCATATTGGGACATTTTGTTGTATTTAATGTTCATGAGAATCATCTCATGCTTATTTTCAAGTTCAATTTCTCCTCCACACCAATTTTCTAAAATGAATGATGTTAATGCCACAATCATGTTCCTTTGTGGGTCATCGTTACCATTATGGATGATGTCTCCCCTCATCCTTCAAGAATTCATTTTCCATTTTTATTACTAATGCTGGTGATGACTATGTTTCCCACCATCTTAATAAGGTTCCATTAAAACAATGAATGATAGGCATACAAGCTTCTATTTTATTCTTCCCTTTAAGGCACATAACCTTATATTCAGTAAGCATTAGGTCTATCATTTTCCTTATCTGAGCAATACTCAGATTGTCAATATTCCACTCTCTTTGTGATTAAGGATGGAGATTGTGTGTTTAAGGGAGCTTCCCTTTTCCACTAAGATCTGGTGTAGGGTACCTAGCATACTGGCTTTGGAGAGGCTCATAGATGGGGTATAGGTGTGGTTTTGAGCTTTTAGGCTATTCTGTTTCTCTAAACAAAGAAGAAAGGGTTATAGGCTCATATTTTTCTTATGTTGTTTCTTTTGGGAGAAGAAAATGAAACTTATCAATCGGTTTGATAAGATGTTGGATATTTACAGCTCTTTTAAACAGATAAGAGACAGGAATAGGCTTATCCTTGGAGGCTTTATGCACTCTATCAAAATTTTTAGTCTTTGCACAGTTCATTTCCAACCCTTTTACTGTCGTGTTGGTCCAGTTTATCTGTACACTAACTCTTTGTATCCTACCACCAATGCCAAGATCATTTTCATCCTTTAAGACTAAGGGAATGGCTTTAGCACTATTTTGTGATTCTCCTAACAGAATGCCTTTGTAAGGAGGAAAAGTAGTAGTCGTTTCAATTTTTCTACCATCTATAGTAGTCCATGCATGTTTTGCTGAAGATGATTCAACATCTGCCATATGTATATCTGTAATTTCCAATTTCCTTTTCCATTCATAAAGGGATAACCAAATGTTTTCCCTTTCCCTGTATGTCTTCCATTCATATGACAGTCTTATCTTTTTAGGATATGGAGTACTAAGGTCAACACTTTTAGCCTCAGGATGGGTATATAGATCCCAATTTAGCATATTTTTTATCCACTGATTATCAATCGTATGCCTTTTACATCCTTCCATAACTAAGAATAATTTGTGCATTTCTGGCTTTGAAGGCTTCTTACAATCAGGAGGCACAAAATTATTAAATCTAGATTGAGGGATTAGGTCATCTAGTTGTTCTGATATTCCATTCCCACATGATTCTGATCATGTGATGATGATTCATGAATTTCCTTCCTTGGAAAATGAAGATCCCTACCTTAAATAAGTGTTCAGTAAAATGTGTCCTACCAACTCAATCCGTAGGCAATCATAAACCAATTAATGAAATTAATTTAAGATTGTAATGGAGGGTGCTAGTGATCCGTAGATCAGGACATAGAGGAAGAATATTTCAGGTATATTCCTGTGATATTTAATCATGAATATAAAGAAATAAACGATGGTACATCCACCTGAAGGTGAAATAAGGAGCCTTTGGCTATTTAGTATTTATTTTCATATTAACATAGGTTAAGGAAAAAATGTTATTTTTGAAATTGGATTGATTATCTCTATAATATCCTTTTTTCCTTTCTTACTTATAACTTTTTATGCCCCACAATTTTTTCTCAAATATTAATGTAATAATAATTTTAATGTTATTTATATTTTGCAAAATAATGGTCTTCTTTATTTCTCATTATTTTATCTAAAATTGGATATTGTTATGCCATCCTCTATAATTATGTAGAGAATATTATCTAGCAGTAGAAGTGTTAAGAAGATAGGAAAAATGTATTGAGAATATAATTATATGATGGGGCCAGTCCATGTGGTCTCGACGTCGCTCCTTTCCACTTGGTGTTGTACCGTCAGTTGATATTTATGTTCGCCGGATTTCGGATATATGCTATTTGATTTTCAATCTGTGCTTAATTAAGAGGTTCTACGGTATGGTACGCTTGGTTGTATGTGGAGCGAACACCTGTCCCGTCTTGGAATTCTAAACCCCGCCTTGGTATAGGGTTTTCGCCACCCTTGCGTTCATTTGGTTTTGTATTACCTCTGGTTCCTCCGTCTGCGAGCTCTTGGTGACTTGGCGATTTCACTGTGATTTTCTTCTGTGATGCTTTCGTATTTGTTTGAAGCTCTTCCTCCTGGTTCTCTGTGATATGAGTTGGTAGTCTGCAAGTTTCAATGTGAGTTCTTTTAGCTGGTCTTGGGTTTTGTTGCTCCGAGTCTGTTGAGTTGCATGCTCTCAGCGGTATTCACAGCTCCATTTGTTCGGAATTTGTTTTGGAAGTGTCTCGGTCGTCTGTGGAACTGTTGAAACCTACCAAGGTTTGTTTCTCTACTTGTGTCTAGACCGTTCCTGTGTTTTCTGTTGTCGATTTTTTTAATGGGTCTCTGCTTCTTTGCATCCTTTACTCGATTTTTCACCTGGGTTTTCACTATTGTTACCTCTGTGTGTTGGTTGATGAGTATGTGGTTCTCGGTCTCTTTCTTCAGCACTGATTCGGCTCATGCACGGTCTCGGTAAACTAATGGTGGCGTTCTTCGTCGATTCCTCCGCCAATGTGACTAGTAAGCTTTCCTTCTTTGCTATATTGTTATACTTGTTACTCTTTATGGTTCTAACGTCTTTGGCTCCTTGTGAGCAGGAAGACAATCCAAAGCTGCGGTGGTCGCGGTTCCTCTGGTAGGTAAGCGGAACCCAATATAGTTTTTTCTTGTTCAAAATAAAATTTGTTTTAATCCCTGTACTTTTTCTTCCACTGTAATTTGACTCTCATTCTTGGTTACCCTTGCAGGTGGAGTGACCGAGGGTTTCGGTGCTTGGACCTCTGACTATTCTGAGGGAATTTCAGGTAGCATTGTTCTATTTACTTGTAGTTTGTTTGCCTGAGTCTTTCCGTGTATGGTTTGGTATGGTTGTTATCCTCTAGCCAATGTTTATATTTGGTTCTATTGTTGTACAGCGTCTTTGTCAAGTCGTAGGAGTGGGTTTGGGAATTTATGGGGTTTTGATTTATGTTGATAATGATTACAGTTCCCAAATCCGTGAACTGGTTCGTTCTTAAGTTTTTAAACACAAAATGTAAATGGACAATAAATTGTGATGACTATATATGAACTATCTGGAATTGAATTTTTTGTTATGCTTTTAAAATTTGCATACATGGGTTTTATTGTGGTTGTTCTCTTCACTGTAATGGCAAACTCTAATTTTTCGTATATAGAAAATTGTATGGATGATTCCTGGTTTCATGTTTGGTTACTCAGTTGGGTTGCTTGTAGATGAGCATTGTTACTCCTCCGAATTTAACGAACTTTGCATTCGGATGTCTCCCTTTTTGATTTAAATTCTGTGACCATTCATTTATGATATTCACACAGTAATTCAATATAAAAATACTTCAGAAATAAATAGGACGCTATGAGGATATGTGCACAAAAAAATTGTATATTTCTTCAATACTTCTCTCTCAGTCTGAACCCCTGTATTGTGCTTTCTTTCACTATTTAATAGCACTGTTACAAACTTCTCTAACTGTTGTTAGTTTGTTCATTTTGTTTAATTAGTTACAGCAGTTATTTTCCATACGGAACTTTGTCTGATTTTATAGTACATATTCTTTTCATGCCTTTTTACAACAGTAACTTAACTCTTTGAAAACAATGACTCTAATATAATTATTACTACTCCTAATTACAACTTATTATAGTAATCTTTAAGTAACTTGATAAAAGAAAAGGAAAAAAAACAAGTATGTTTTCCACTCAATGAATTAACCTCTCTGTCCTCTTCAGAAACCATATTCCCTCAGTTTTGTCTTTGCCTTGTCAGCTAGATGCTCCTGCATCAGGCTCCCGGGCTAAAAAAAATTCACGGCTCCGTTCTATGAACTCCTCCACCGAATAGCCAGCCTTCCGTATCTGTGCCGCGTCGAGCCATGAGCTGTCCTCCATTGGACAGTCTCTCCACTTGACGAGATATCGCAGATATTCCTTCCTATGTGTCTTCTTGGCTACCTGTGTACTGAGAATTCCTTCAATCTCATGGGATTAAGACGAAGGCATATCCCTCATCCAAGAACTGTCTCCAACATGGGTGTCCCGTTCTGGCCATACCACACTGTCTTCCTCTGCTTGGGCAATATATGCGAACAGATCCGCCACATTGAAAATAGGTGATATGCCTATATTAGGTGGCAGTTGAATTTCATAGGCGTTGGCTGAGAATTTATGCAAGATATTGCAAGGACCAATTTTTTTAAAATTTAATTTATTATACATACCCTTAGGAAACCGTTCCTTGCGCAAGTGCACGAGGACCTCATCTCCGACATTAAATTGTACTTCCCTTCGCCTTGAATCTGCTTGTTTCTTTTATTTTTGTACGTTTTCCTGCAATTTTAATTTTACCTGTTCATGTAGTTTGCTCATTTATTCGACAAAATCTTCTCCATCTGCGCTTCTTTGTTCTAATTTTCCTAAATATCGCAATTCATGTGTTCCCGAAGGATGCATGCCGTACAAGATTTGGAACGGGCTATGTCCGGTGCTACGATTGGGCGAATCATTATAAGCAAATTCCGCCTATGTGAGAGCATGGTCCCATAACCGTGAATTTTGCCCAGTCAAACTCTGTAATAAATTTCCCAAACTCTTGTTCACCACTTCTGTTTGCCCATCAGTCTGCGGATGATACACAGAGCTGAAATTCAGTTGCGTGCCCAACTTTTTCCACAGGGTGTGCCAAAAGTGTCCTGTGAATTTTACATCCCTGTCAGAAATAATAGAATTGAGTAGGCCATGTGATCTAACAACTTCCGTGAAAAACAGGTGAGCTACATACGTGGCATCACTAGTTTTCCAGCAAGGAATAAAATGAGCCATTTTTGAAAATCTATCTACCACCACCATCACTGAGTCATACCCCCGTTGTGTTCTAGGCAGTTCCAAGACAAAGTCAATGCTGACTGAGTCCCATGACCTGCTCAGAACAAGTAGTGGCGTGTAAAGTCCGGTATTCTGACTATGTCCTTTCGCCAGTTGGCAGACTTTACACCTGTTCACATATCGTTGGATATCCCTGCGCATTCTAGGCCAGTATAAAAGTGTCCAAGATGTTCCAAAGTTTTTTCTATGCCAAAATGACCGGCTAGACAACCACTATATTTTTCCAGTACAATATTTTCTCTCATTGAACAGTCCGGGATACATAACTTTCCACCTCTGAACAATAGTCCTTCCTGCAAATTGTAGTCCAACCATGGACTTGTATTCCTCAACACGGGACTTTGGCAGGCTTCAAAGGCTTCTTTAAAGTCTGTGTCGGTCTGGTACAAATCCTTTAGATGTTAGAATCCCATCACCTGTATTATGCTTTCCTGTAAGAGCAAAGCTCTTCTACTCAAGGCATCTGCCACTTTATTGGCTTTCCCACTAATATGCTTTAGCATGAAGGTGAAACTCTGCAAGTATTCTACCCATTTGGCATGCTTATCGTTCAACTTGTGCTGTTGCATTACATATTGTAACACTGAATTATCAGAAAATAATACAAACTCGTTGCCCAGCAGGTAGTGTCTCCAATGCTTTAAAGCTTGGACCATGGCATAAAATTCCTTGTCATACGAGGAGTATTTATGCCTTCCTTCATTTAATTTCTCACCAAAGAATGCCACTAGTCTATCTTCCTGACTGAGCACAGCACCAATAGCTGTCCCACTTGTGTCACATCGAACCTAAAATTTTTTGTTGAAGTCGGGTAGTCTCAAGATTGGTCTTTCCGTAATCTTCCATTTCAAAAGCTGAAAGTTGTCCTCTGCTGCACTGGTCCAACAAAAAGGCTGACTGGCCTTCTTGATGGTGTCTAGCATTGGTGCACAGATTTCGCTAAAATTTCTAATAAACTTCTGATAAAAACTTGCCAATCCATGAAAGCTACGTACCTCAAACAAGATCTTGGGTGATGGCCAGTTGATGATTGTTGCGATCTTTTCTGGATCCATCTTCAATTCATTTTCTGCGACTACAGACCCCAAATAAACCAGTTCCTTCTGCAGGAAAGTACATTTTTTAAAGTTTATCAGCAGTTTGTTCTACTCTAACTTCTCTAGCACTCTTCAAACATGTTGGAGGTGTTCTCCCTTCATTTTGCTAAAAAATAAAATATCGTCAAGATAAAATATCACAAACTTGCCAATAAATTCTTTTATCATTTCATTCATCAACCTCATAAAAGTACTAGGAGCGTTGCTCAAACCGAATGGCATGACTAGCCACTCGTACAGCCCTTCATTGGTTTTGAAGGTTGTTTTCCATTCATCTCCCTCTCTGATCCTGATCTGATGATATCCACTCTTCAGATCAATCTTTGTAAAATAGGCTGCTCTGCTGAGACAATCCATCATGCCATCCATTCTGGGTAGGGGAAATCTGTACCGAATAGTGATTTTATTGATGGCTCGTGAATCTGTACACATCCGTCATTATCCTCCCTTCTTAGGTGCGAGTACTGTTGGTACCACACAAGGGCTCAAATTTTCTCTGATCAGTCCCTTATCCAGCAACTCTTGAACCTGTTTACGAATCTCTTCAATATCTTTCAGGCTCATTCTATATGATGCCTTGTTAGGTAGACTTGCTCCAGGTATGAAATCGATATGATGGCTAATGCTCCTTCTGGGAGGCAACTTATCTGGTAAATCATCGACCACAATGTGCTTAAATTCTTCCAACAGCTCTTGAATCTCTTTAGGAAACTCTGACGTTTCTTTGTTCAGTGATACTGCTTTTGTCCTCCTTACAACCACATAATTCACCTCGTTTTCTTCAATCTGCTTAACAAACTATTTTCCTCCTATTAAGAACGCTTTCGTTCCACTTGATTCTACTGCATCCTCCTCCTTGATGGGTACAAGCGTATGTTTGACTCCATCTTTCACAAATTTGTAACAATTCGTTTTCCCATCATGTGTCACCTTCTGGTCATACTGCCACGGTCTCCCTAGAAGTATATGGCATACGTCCATTGGCATAATATCATAGACAACTTTGTCTTAGTATTTTCCAATGTGAAATTCAACCTCACATTGTTCATCAACTAATAATTGGTGGCCTATCTGTAGCCACGACACCTTGTAAGGTGTGGTATGTTTAAGCCGTTTTAGTCCCAGTTTTTCCACCATCTCAGTGGCAACTAAGTTATCTGTACTCCCGCTGTCTATGATTAATTTACAACACTTCCCATGTGATTTGCAAACTGTTCGGAACAGTGCTTTCCGCTGGGTCTGCTCAGCCATCTCCTTTGCTGGCTTCAACAACACTTTGTTTAAAACTAATGCCTCTCTTGTTTCTGCCACATTTTCTACTTTCCAGGGCTGTGCAACAAATGCTCCCCTCTGGCCAGCATGCTCGGCTTCTGGGCATTCGAAGGATATGTGCCCCAACTTATGGCACCTGTAGCATTGGACATTAGTCCCTGTTCCGCGACCATTTCCTCTTCCCCGCTGATATGGCCAACCTCCTCTAGTGCTATCTCCCTTCTCTGTTGTCCCTGAAGCTCTAGATCTGTTGCCTTCCTCGCTGTTAGTAGCAGTTCTTCCTCTGCCATAGGACTTTCCTCGTCCTCTGCCATTTCCTCATCCTCTCCTATTGTTCTGTTTCCTGTTAATTTTTTCTTCAGCCTTTACAACACTTTGAAAGGCTTCTTCTATATTTCGTGGAGAAAGAATACTCATCTCATCTAGTATTTCCATCCTCAAGCCATTCACATCTCTCACTGCCTTCTCTGGAGTATCATCAGTATAACCAACCCGCAAATTTACACGATAAAACTCCTCTATGTATTCCTTTACGATCATACCTTTCTGGCTTAGATTCTGCACTCGTCGATAAATTTCAACTTGATAGTCTTTAGGAAAAAACTTGCCCTTCAGTTTTGCCACCATTCTTGGCCACTTCTTTATCGGTAGCTTGTTCATCCTCTTCCTGTCCCCTTGGACACTATCCCACCATAAGGTAGCATGTCCTTTTAACTTGGTTGCGACAAATCTAACTCTTTTGTCCTCACTAATCTCTTCATTTTCAAAATACTTATCTAACTCACTTACCCAATCAAGCAGAACATATGCGGATAGACTGCCATTGTAGTTAGGGATCTCAGGTTTGGGTTTGTTGCTAGCTAACAGTAGTGATCTCAACAGTTTTATCTCCAGGGCTTCTTCCTCTGATCCTTCCGAAGCAGTTGCTGCTTCTTCCTCACTATCATCCCCAAGTTCTGGGTCTCTTCTCCTTCCTGCCTCCACTACTTCTAAGTGAGTAGTAAGGACTCTCAACTCTTCTCTCAACCCCCCGTCTGTTCCTCTGCGCACACCTCTTCCACATCCCCGTCTTTGAACTTCCATTTTTTTTTTTTTCCTACTCTAATACCACTTGATGGGGCCAGCCTACGTGGTCCCCTGTCACTCCTTTCCACTTGGTGTTGTACCGTGAGTTGATATTTATGTTCGCCGGATTTCGGATATATGCGATTTGATTTTCAATCTAGGCTTAATTAAGAGGTTCTATGGTATGGTATGTTTGGTTGTATGTGGAGCAGACAACTGTCCCGTCTTGGAATTCTAAACCCCGCCTTGGTATAGGGTTTTCGCCACCCTTGCGTTCATTTGGTTTTGTATTACCTTTGGTTCCTCCATCTGCGAGCTCTCGGTGACTTGGCGATTTCACTGTGATTTTCTTCTATGATGCTTTCGTATTTGTTTGAAGCTCGTCCTCCTGGTTCTCTATGATACGAGTTGGTAGTCTGCAAGTTTCGGTGTGAGTTATTTTAGCTGGTCTGGGGTTTTTTTGCTCTGAGTCTGTTGAGCTGCATGCTCTCGGCGGTCTTCACGGCTACATTTGTTTGGAATTTGTTTTGGATGTGTCTCCGTCGTTTGTGGAACTGTTGAAACCTGGTAAGGTTTGTTTCTCTGCTTGTGTCTAGACTGTTCCTGTGTTTTCTGTTGTCGATTTTTTTAATGGGTCTCTACTTATGTGCGTCATTTACTTGATTTTTCACCTGGGTTTTCACTATTGTTACCTCTATGTGTTGGTTGATGAGTATGTGGTTCTTGGTCTCGTTGTTCAGCACTGATTCGGCTCATGCATGGTCTCGACAAACTAATGGTGGCATTCTTCGTCGATTCCTCTACCAATGTGACTGGTAAGCTTTCCTTCTTTGCTATATTGTTATACTTGTTCCTCTTTCTGGTTCTAACGTCTTCGGCTCCTTGTGAGTAGGAAGACAATCCAAGGTTGTGGTGGTCGCGGCTACTCTGGTAGGTAAGCGGAACCCAATATAGTTTTTTCTTATTCAAAATAAAATTTGTTTTAATCCCTGTACTTTTTCTTCCACTGTAATTTGACTCTCATTCTTGGTTACCCTTGCAGGTGGAGCGACTGAGGGTTTCGGTGCTTGGACCTCCGACTATTCCGAGGGAATTCCGGGTAGCATTGTTGTATTTACTTGTAGTTTGTTTTCCTGAGTCTTTCGGCGTATGGTTTGGTATGGTTGTTGGCTTCGAGCCACTATTTATGTTTGGTTCTGTTGTTGTACAACGTCTCTGTCGAGTCATAGGAGTGGGTATGGGAATTTATGGGGTTTCAATTTATGTTGATAATGATTACAGTACCCAAATCCGTGAACTAGTTCGTTCTTAAGTTTTTAAACACAAAATGTAAATGGAAAATAACTTGTGATGACTGTATATGAACTATCTGGAATTGAATTTCTGGTTATGCTTTTAAAATTCGCATACCTAGGTTTTCTTGTGGTTGTTCTCTTCACTATAATGGCAAACTCTGATTTTTCATATATAGAAAATTGTATGGAAGATTCATGGTTGCGTGTTTGGTTACTCTGTTGGGTTGCCTGTAGATGAGTGCTATTACTCCTTCTCCGAATTTAACGAACTCTGCATTCGAATGTCTCCCTTTTTGACTTAAATTCTGTGACCATGCATTTATGATATTCACACAGTAATTCAATATAAAAATACTTCAGAAATAAATAGGACGCTATGAGGATATGTGCACAAAAAATTTGTATATTTCTTCAATACTTCTCTCTCAGTCTGAACCCCTGTATTGTGCTTTGTTTCACTATTTAATAGCACTGTTACAAAATACTCTAACTACTGTTAGTTTGTTCAGTTTTTTTAATTAGTTACAGCAGTTATTTTCCATACGAAACTTTCTCTGATTTTCTAGTACATTTTCTTTTCATGCCTTTTTACAACAGTAACTTAACTATTTGAAAACAATGACTCTAATCTAATTATTACTACTCCTAATTACAACTTATTATAGTAATCTTTAAGTAACTTGATAAAAGAAAAGAAAAAAAAAAAAAGTATGTTTCCCACCCAATGAATTAACCTCTTTGTCCTCTTCAGAACCTATTCCTCACTTTTGTCTGCCTGTCAGTAGATGCCCGCATCATTATAGAGAATAAAAAATATTAGAATATAAAATATAAATTTGATAAATAGATTAAATATAATTATTTTTTATAAATTAATATAAAATATAATAATTTAAGAAAATATAATTATAAGATAATATTTACCCTACAAATTATACCTTGAATACCTTAGTTGTCATTATCATTTTCGCTGACACTGAACTCCTCATCAGCCATGGTAAGTAATGTAGAAGGGAGTGGCACTCCTTCCTATAACAAGGTTGTTGCAAGAGATAAATGAACTTGCTAGCCTTCATTCTCAAACCCCCAAATCTTGAAATGATTCTTAGGAAAATCATTAAAAGGGTTCCTCATCAAAAGCTTCAACTATATGAAGATCTCTAGGGAGTTGCCCTACAAAAGAAACCATACATCCAAAGTTTGATGTGCACTCCAATCATACATACATTCAATAAATGAGAGATCACACCCTAATCATCAAAGCCCTTGGCATCTAACCCTCAGAAAAGGTTCTCTCCCACTCAATCTAGAAAAAAATTAAACCTAAGGGGTAGATAAATCTAGAACTTTGCACAAAAGGATGCTTTACCTTTGTCTTCACTAAAATAGAAGACCATATGAGAGTATTTGAAATATGCCCTTATTTCTTTAACTCTACAGGACTATATCTTAGATTATGAATGGAAAAATTTGTCCCAGGAAAAAATGGTTTCATGATAGCCCCAATTTAGATATGGATGTACTTCTTGCTTAGGGACTACTACGATATGGAGATATTAGCTAGTTTCAGTAATGCCCTAGGAAACCTCTTTAAGGATTGTATGCTATGAAATAAGGTAAGTATATCTCATTCATTTGTATATTTGTTTATAGCAACATTTCAGAACCCCTTGACAAGTTGATGGATATCTACTATCAAGATGAGCTCTGGAAGCAGAGTTTGGGCTATGAACATATACAATTCTATTGAAGAAGGTGCAACAAATATCACTATCTATAAAATAATTTTCCCTTGCTTGTTCCTAAGCCTACTTCGGCCCCACCCTAGTGACTGACCAAGATGGCCTCGATAAACTGATAAAATTTCTTCAACGCCCCAAGTCCCTACAACCAAAATTACACTTGTAAAACCCCAATTACGAGCAAAAATATTGATCCCCTGAAAAACCTAGAAATCCAAACTCCATCAATGAATCCCCCTCCTTTTATGGTTGACATGCTAGACTCAAGCACTCCCATAAATCCTATCAAGGTTCCTCAAGCCTAGTCATCAAAACTCTTAAATCCTTAATCTGAAGAACCACCAAAGCCAGAGACCAAATTTTTGTTCACTAATGAATTGAATGAGGATATAGAATTAGATGCTCTAAACCCTCCCAACATTTATAGAGCATGGAAATAGAATCATCCAAGTTTAATTCTAGAGAATAATGTCAAAATATTAAGAACAATCATTCTCAATTCTAGGAACAAGTTTTAAAAGGCATTAGTAGCACAAAAAACCTCTAGTCCACTAGGAGTTCATACAATCTCTTAAGGAAACAACAATTCCAATTAAGGATGAGAATAAAAAGGGTAGAAAGAGAAACTAGAAAATATTAGAAGAATTAGGGGATATTCTTATCAACTCAAGAGGAATAAACTTAATCTCACAAGTTTATCCCTCCTCCAATCCCTTTCCGCCATTAAGATCATCTCTTAGAATTTTAGAAACCTTAATTGCAAGGAAAAACAAAGGCTTCTAAAAAATAAATGGATCTAGGAACATCCAAATTTCATGATGATTTAGGAAAACAAAACTTCATGTGAATATTTTAATAAAATGATAAACAAATGGTGCCATAGTTTCCAATAATTTGGTCTATATGCTCAAGGTCAATTTGGAGGTTTGGCTATCATGTGGAACTCACAAGATGTGTTTATCCTCAAAATGTTTGCTTTTAGAATTATTACCGTACAGTTCCATCTCAATGGATCATGGAAGCATTGTTTCCTCTCAAATGTTTATGACCCCTCTCTACTTAGAGACAAATATTACTTCCTTAGTTCGATCAAACAGTCCAATATTATTGTTTTCCCAATGTTCCTAGATCTTGGGAGGGTACATTAGTCTAACAAAATTTCTTGAGGAAAAGAAGGCTGTTATCATAAAACTTAGAGCAAAATTGAACTTGTTTGAGGATGTTATGGCCTCATATTATTTGGTAGATATAGCAACTTCAACCATGTTTATGCTTTGGAAAACTACATAGGGGGTTCTCAAAAACTACCTTCAAATATAGGTCAATTCCACATTTCTCAAAATATCATGGCAAGAGATGTTTTCACGGAAGCATCCATCCCTCCTAGTCATGGATCAGATCAATAACCTATTAAACTTAATGTTTAAATCAAATATCATCCCATAAATACACCCTTTAACCTAGAATGATTTTGGCTTCCACATTTATACTTCCAAACAAGCATCAAATATTTGTGGGATGAACTAGCTAACCTTAATGACTTAGTTATGTTTTGTCCTCATAGAAGAATGATACACATCAAAACTCAAATTAAAACATGGAACAAGCAGAAATTTGTTAACATCCTATAACACAAGTAGAAGCTAGAGGCTCAAATGGAATGCATCCAATAGGAATCCATTCAATAAGGAATATTTGATGAACTAATAAAGGAGCAAGATGTCACTCAAACCTAACTTGAAGAATAGAGAAAGCAGGAAGAAATTCTCTAGTAGTCAAAATAATGATCAAATGGATAAAAGAGTGGAAATAATATAGCTCGTTTCCATAATTCGATGCTTCAACATCCATATCAAAATCAAATTTACTCTTTTAAAAATCAAAATGGTGTCAAAGTCTAAGACCACTAAGGTATGGCACATGAACTAATAAGATATTATACAGATCTTTTAATTGACCCCATACCTAATAGATCACAAGTTATCCAAAATATAATGCATCATATCCCTCACTTCGATACCAAAGAATATAATGAGGATATTCTTCATGAAACCTCCCCTCATGAAGTGGAATTAGATATTACTTTCATGCCTTGCAACAAATCCCTTTGTCTATATGGATTCACAACTTAGTTCTACTAGATCTATTGGTCCATAATTAGTTATGACATTTGGAAAGTGATGAAGGAATCAAGGAAATTGAAAATTGTCTTGAAAACTTTGGACACTTCTTTCTTCACCTATTTTTTGAAAAGGGACAAGCTGGAGGCCCAAGAGGTTTCTGACCCATAACTCTTTGTAATTTCTTCTACATAGTTATCACCAAAATAATTGCTAATTGCCTCAAGAGTTTTCCCTATACCTCATGTCATCAGAACAAACCAATTGTGTCAAAGGGTGACAAATCCTATATGGAATAATTATTTCTCATTAAACCATCCACTTCCTTAAAATAATCCCAAAATCCTGGCATGCTTCTCAAACTTGACCTTTTCAATGCCTTTGATCAACTCAATTGGAACTATTTATTCCACACTCTCATTACTTTTGTAGTTGACTATGAATGGGTCTGCTAAATCAAAAAGCTCATTTATATAGCCTTTTTTTCCATCTAGCTAAACATCTCCTCAACTAATCCTTTTATAGCAGAGAATTATGGGTGATAGAGATATTGGTAGGTGTTGGAAATGATTTAGGGAATTTTTTTCAAAATTTCAGAGGAAACCAATCAAACAAGGTATATATCTTATGCATGTATATATGTTTAAATGAATGATTTAAAACCCTTACCTGAATCTATCGATGTATACTACTAATATGAACTTTGGAAGCATACCCTAGACTACAATAACATTCCCTTCGGATTCCACCACTATTATTGGGTTGTGCTATATTGTTTCCACAACTAGCCTACATAGTTAACCGAGGGTTCGAAGGGGGGCAGAGCCCCCCCTCGTTATGTTGATTACATAGCAGGGGGGTCACACGGGGGTGGTAACCTCCCATATCGAGGGGGTTTGACGGGGGCGGGTAGCCCCCCTCTACAGGGTCTAGGGTAACACCCTAAGGAATTTTTTTTGGACCCTATATTAGGTTAGGCGGATCTACCTATGGTTTTGTGCATGGTTTTTGCACATGGTTTTGAACGTGATGGTTTTAGGTCCAAGGTTTTAGACGCGATGGTTTTCGGTCCATGGTA
>APFE031425947.1:0-16033 GCA_000404065.3 Pinus taeda | reverse complement strand
GCATCTTCATATTTAGAACCGGATCAATTTTTATGGTATAAAGGGCTTTGTTCTCATAAAAAAACTTGTTACGTGGTCAATTTTCACGGAGGAAATGATAGCACATTATGAGGATACAAAGAGCAACACCTTCTTTAGAGCAACACCACAACAATTGGAAATAGTAAAAGGGCTTTGCTACATATTGGAAAGTAAAATTATGGCAACAAGGAAGTCTACCCCTCACAACTATAAAGATGGAAGTGTTGTTTCTCCTAGCCTTCCACAACCTACAAGGGTTACACCACAACAATTGGAAGAAAAAAGAGAAAAGGGCTTTGTTACAATTGTGATAGCAAATGCACTAAAAGTCATAAGTGTGCTGAGAAGAAATTATTTTACATAGAATATGAAGAGGAGCAAGAAAATGATCAAGAAACATCAAAGGAAGAGGATATATGCCAAGACCCCACCCCAGAGAAAGAAGAAATGAATCAGACCATATCTTGTAAAGCATTGGCAAGAATTACCACACGTCAAACTCTCAATATAGAAGGACATATCAAGAAGAAAAAGGTGCAAGAAGTGAAAGATCACATTGATAAAGAAGAAATGAATCCAACCATATCTTGTGATTCATTGGTCGGAATTACCACTCCTCAAACTATGAAAATAGAAGGGCATATCAAGAAGAAAAATGTTCAAGAAGTGAAAGATCACATCGAGCATCAAGATATGAATCTGACCATATCTTGTAAAGGATTGGAAGAAATTACCACTTCTCAAACTCTAGAGATAGAAGGACATATCAATAAGAAAAAGGTTCAAGCAGTGAAAGATCACATTGAGCATCAACAACAAGTTCTCCAACTTTTAAAGGATAACGCCACTTTGGTGCAAAATCAAACAAAACAACAGGTAGATCAAAGTCGTAATGAAAAATGTTTTGATGTAGGTGATTGGGTATTTTTACTGCTACATCTCAAGCAAGCTATTTATGAGAAGGAAATGTTGACAATACTACATGCACTTAGAAAATGGCGACATTACCGAATGGGAAGACTCTTCAAGGATGAGTATGTCGAAGAATTGTTTTGTGCTATTTCTATTATCCAACCAGATTGGATAAACGAAGAAAGGGATGAATGGAAGAAGGATGAAGAAGTATGGCCAATTATTCAAAAGTTGCAAAAGATCCTAATTCAAACAATATTATCAGAAATTGAAGAGGAAGGAAAAATCATATTGGAACTTGTAGCAGTCACAGAAACAAGAACCCGACAGCTACGAAATCAATCAATTTCAAAGTATCTCATCAAGTGGAAGAACTTACCTGCTGAAGATTCTGCATGGGAGGACAAGAATTTTATACAGAAGCATCAAGAACTACTCAAGCATTGAGGACAACGCTTTTTGAGGGAGAGGGGCATGTTAGGCCCCTATACTACTAGTGTAACCCCTTATTGTTATTAGTACAACCCACTTATTATATTGATGTACCCATGTAGTGCCCATATTGTTACTATTGTGCCCCATAGAAGCCCACTATTGTTATTATTGTGCCCTTACATTATTATTGTTATGTAGGCTTTGATTTTGTTATGACCCCTTAGACTCCTATATATAGAAAGGAGGTATTTTCATTTGTATCATCCAAGAATTGTTCATTTATGTAATGTAAAGGAGCTTGCCCCCTCGAAGAGGCTGAATTCTAAGGCGTTGATCTATCTTTTCTTGAGCTGGTTTCAAAACAACTACTTTTTTATTTACTTATCCCATACAACATTCAACATCCTTCCCTTTTGCATCCTTTTTTCCAAGGAAGTAGATACATAGGTCTAGAAAATTTTCCTCCATTCCATTATCTAGAGGCAACCTGAAGTCATTCACAGTCATCCAAGTGATCTACCTTCAGATATTGGCGGTTTACGAGCGCCCAAGTATGAAGTGATTTCATGGTTTTTTATCATCACTTCTAACATTGTGTTTGTTCCAAAAGTTACCATGATAGTTGTTATAGGTGTTGGGGTTGCTCATGCTGTAGGCGATATTTTCTAGGTTTAGTGGGTTGAGTCATTTGCCCTCCACTTTCTCATAGTTTCTCACTACCACTATGGTTCTCTCCTCCCTCTATTCTTGTACCATGCCCAAGCAAACAACTAGGTTATGTAAGGAACAACATACTACGAATAAATAGGCCACTCTAGAGCTTAAACTCTAACTAAAATCTTAACCACATGCTTCAAGGACCTAACACCCCTACCAATTCAAAAGGATATCACACAAGGAAAAGGAGCTCTTTGAATAACTGGAAAATTGGGTCTTTGATGCGAGATCACACTAGAGGAAGGTCCAGTCGATATATGTACACCATGGACATCTACTAGCATCTCAAGTTTCTCTTAAGGAGGGTGCTAGCAGACAAGAATGAAATCACAAAAGATATTATCTTGAATTTGAATCAAATGTAGTGAAACCTGATTACAATGGACCACAAATTTGCTAGAATAGAAACACAAATGGGGACTCCTCTTGATCTTGGCTACTTTCCAACAATAATAAGGAACCCATTCCCAATGAAGCAATTGATTTAGAGAAATAGGCATGCATTTCAATATAGTACTTCATTTTTAGTTTTTTCAATGTCTCATTGCAATCGTTTTTAGGATGGGAAAGGCCCTTGAGTCCAAAGAATAAGAATTTATGTTTTTTCTCTCACAAATATAATTTTGAATCAATTGAAGTTATGTATCTCGTTTGGTTTCCATAGTAGTAGTACAACACGAACTTCAACAACTATGCATGTAAAAAATTAATTGTAGTGAATATAACTATTACATAACAAAAATAAAACAAATTTGAGATCTTTGATTTGGTATTTATTAAGAACAACTCTATAGTGTTTCTACTTCCTATCGTTGCAATTAGAGATATTAGTTAACCCGATTTAGGCATTAGAGATGGATGATATAATTGAGTTTAACGACCTTGCAAGAGACAATTGTGATGGCGATCTGCAGTTTTGGAGATCCTGTGTCAATGACCTCAATGTAGCCAAGAATGCAACAATTTCATCATTTCGATTCTTGGTTTTGTGTTTGGTTTTGGTTGTTCTAGATTTTGGTTGGCTAATTATGAGTTTTGGTTATGATTAAGTTTCATATTAGCCAAATTCTCTATAATTCAATGTAATAATGATTGTATTTAAGTTTTGAGTATTTCTTCTAATTTTAAACCAAATTCTTCAAAGAAAAAAAAATCATTTAGAATGATTACTTAAACTCCAAAGGTCTGGGTATAATATTTATTGGGTGCTCGAATTAACTCAATATCCCAAAAACATGTCGTTGGGTTTCAATATGATAAAAAATGAGGAGATGGGTTCATGTTTTTCAGCTTACAAATAGTTGGAATGTAAATAATATGCCGAGATTTAAGAGCATCTATGATTGCGAAAAAATAATTCACCTTGACTCATTTAAAATCATATAACGAAATAAATATGTTATACAATTTTTTTCAATTTAATTATGACCTATACAAAATAAATGATATATAGTCGAAGTTTCCTCGCTTTATTCACTTACTTTTCTCTATTCTAAACGCCCGACAAAAACGCCATATATTTTGATTTGTGATACTTTACCTTAATCCATACGTTTTCCGTGGTTTTATTGCTGGAAGACCATTCCCACATGGAAAGCAATTGCACCATAAATTGAGACGAAACACCAAGCTCGAAAATATTAATAACATTGATAAAAAAATGCGTTTGCAACATCACCGTCCACGAAAACTCATACTCATCCAATTAGTAATTAATAATTCCATAATCATTAAAAAAAAACGGTCCCAGAGGCACATATATCATTCAAAACAAGAAGAGGCGCAGAGCTTACTTCAACAGCAAATTCACTGCCATCGCACCGATGCACTATGCAATCGCAGTGCTGCAGGAAATTACACCCTCAAAATTTGCCAAAACAGAATACATAAATTTGCCTTTTAAATTACACTGGAATTATTCACCATGTTCTCGTCAAAGGTGAGAAACGTTGTTACATACATCAATATACTTTCAATTTACTCAAGCCGAAGTTTCAAAAAGTAGCCTTGTCTTATTTTTCCGAAGTATGGGAGAAATTTCTTCTCAACATGGTATTGCTGCAATGCAATGCATTAGTAGTCATTGCATGGATTTTATTTTTAATAAAAAAAACCATTTATTATTCAACATATCTCCTTCCAAGCACCAGATACTATTATATATGTGGATAAAATTCCTTATCTCCATTGAACTAAGAGCATGAATTTGTCACTCTGCTTCTCCAGGGCCAAATAAGTATCTCCCTCGAATTATATTACCACTAGTGATACATTCGTGGTCTGCTTTAAGTGCGCAATCACTAATGGTCCATTCTATCAAACATATCAGCCTTGCAGAAGGTAGCTTCCTTTTAATTTGTTAATTTAAGTTTCATCAAAACCTAACCTCTGTTATTCATTTTCTATTTTAATTTGTTTCAAGGTTCATGGAACCACTGGTTTCATGCGTGCCTATGAGGGCATTGGGGGAGAAATCATGACATAGAAACACAATGGGGAGGCGTCCGATTTGCATCTTACAATGCCAGATTCGCGGTACCATGTAAGGCATCCAGATCCTACAATAATCTCTATTACTCTTTCAACACCAGAGGAATACAGTTTTGATTCTAGCATCATATACTGACTATAACAGAACCAGTAAGTTACCTATTAAATGGTATACTTTATTGACTTTATAGTATTACCATTCGTCGATTCTCAACAGTATCTTTTGTCGATTTTAGGTGAGCACTATAAGTGGCTGAAGGGACATCTAATGCAAGTGGATTGAAGCGTTACTCCATGACTAATAGCATCATGGCAAAGCCCTTGGTATATTGACTTTGTGATAGTATTACCATTTGTCGATTCTCAACAGTATCTTTTATCGATTTTAGGTGAGCACTATAAGTGGCTGAAGAGACATCTAATGCAAGTGGATTGAAGCGTTACTCCATGACTAATAGCATCATGGCAAAGCCCTTGGTATTATAAGACTTTTTTCATCAAGCTAAATCCATTAATACAATTAAAAAAAATGCATTCTAAATAACCTAAATCGATTAATATTACGAGGCTTTCCGCGCATCATGCCGATGAGCTTGGATACTGACCCAATATAAAAAAAATACATCCAAAATATGGAGGGGTGTGTCCTTTCACATACAACACGGGTTCAGCTTAGGGCAAGTTATGCTGGGACAAGCAACCAGATTGATTGGATTACCACTACTACACCAGAGTGGTTTTTAAGGAGTTTATTTAAGAGGAAAAGTTAATTTTGTCTTAAATACATAGGTTAACATTTAAGTTACGAACAGAAGAATAAAAGACACAACTCAAGTCATCTCCTGCTCCATCTTAAAAAAAATAGAAAAAACCGTTGCTCAAGTCATCCTCTGTCATGTACCCATTATTTTGAAATATTTTTCGTTTTCATACTATTTATGCGTATTGTGTGACTTGTAACATTGCATACCGTTTAAGTGCTATACATAATATCTGTGAACCTCGAGTACTTTGAATGTTATTTAGTAATACATGGTTTTCGTTTTCTTCTTACGTTAGCTCTTGATTTTGTACTATCTACTTTATTTTCACCCTTTAAACATAATACGAAAATGTATGAGCTATGGTATTTAAGGTGCAGGTATAACCATTACCTGTGGTTGGTTTATACATCTCTCTGTAGTCCATTGGTTCGTACTTGCTAAAAATAGGAACCTATTCTATTCCTAACTCCAAGTGTTACATTAACATGCAAAGCACGGGTCACATTTCTATGTGGGTTGTTACACCTTTGACATCAAACCATGGCGGGAATTAACCCTAATCAGCTAGTTTGGTGGAGGTACATTTGGAACTCCCCACCTAGGTATTGACATTCAGGTATAAGGCTTAGCGTTCACCACTTAGCGCCCCTTCACATGGTCATCACATAGCAGCCTGCACTTGGGGTTGCGTGTACGGTGGGGATGCATTGAGACAATCCAGGGTGGAAACAACTGTCGGGATTTCTCGTCATTCCAAACAAAATACAGTGGAAAAATCCTCTGTTACCACGGTTGGGAATTTTTTGATAAATTTGAAACAAACAAAAAAAAACATGAACATAGAGTAATACTTTGTTTTGGGAATTTTTGATAATTCCAGAACAAAAGAACAAAGCAGAAAGTGATACTCTGTTTTGGCACAAGATTAAAAAAAACTTGAACATAATAATGCTCTGTTTTAATACAGCGAAAATAGAAAAAAAAAATCGCTTTGCTGAAACTGGTGTTTCAGCAACGTAATTTCGTCAGTTGCTGATCGTGGTGTTTCAACAACGTTGTTTTGACGTCAAGACTATCTTTGACTTACGGTGTTTCAGCAACACTCTGTTTAGACGTCAAAACTATTTTTGGCTTATGGTGTTTCAGCAACACAAAAAAAAAACTTCTATTCATAAACAATAAACTAACTGTCAAAAAAACATCTTCCTCACATAGAGGGATTTTCACAAGAGAATATGCTGAAGAGCATCTTCCTCTTGACAAAGGGATTACAACAGGAACGCTTCAGTTCCTCAAACCAATTTTTCACTATCTCAGAAAACTACAGATTCAGCATTGTTGTGCGTTACAAAAAAAAAACTCTCTTGTATTTCTACACTGCTGTGTGTTACAAAAAACTCTCAATCTATTTCTATATTTTCTACACTGCTATGTCTGTGTTTTGTAGTGCGGGAAAGGGTCTAACTTATCCATCACCGCTTTAACTTGCTGATGAAATCTCTGATAGAATATGCTACTCATGATGAACAAATCTGATCTTTTGTTGTATTTCTTGAGTCGGTGGTGATGAAATCCATGGATGATAAATGCTGCGACGGATCGAGGCTAGTTTTTTTCTCTTTCAGCCATTCTGCTGATTAATACGGTTGTTTAAAAGTAATGGTGCAGCGTTGGATTTGATCTTCCTCCTTCGGAAACACAAAAGTAATTAAAGAGTGAAAAGATGGTAATGGCGGTGGCTTAAAAGAACGGGAATAAATGTGGGGCGTGAATCAGGACATAAAGTAGCTGCTGTTGTTCAACTGTTCACTGCAGTTGAAATTAAAATTTCAACACTCCCCTTTAATTTCAACTGTTGGGTTATCAGTCATACCCAGACGTTTCCTTAAAAACTCAAAACTTTCCTGGTCCAATGGCTTTGTCAGAATATCCGCAACCTGTTCCTGAGTCCTGCAATGTTGTAAAATGATTTCTCCATTGTTCACCAATTCTCTGATGTAGTGAAACTTTGTGTCTATGTATTTTGTTCTCTTGTGGAACACAGAATTTTTGGACAATGCAATAGCTGAGCTATTATCACAAAAAATAATTGTTGATGTTTCCTGTTCTTGGCATAGACTTCTTAACATTCTCCTCATCCAAACCGCTTGACATGCTGCTGATGTAGCTGCCACGTACTCTGGTTCTGCTGTAGACAATACCACAATTGGTTGTTTCTTGGAAGCCCATGAAATGGCTCCTGTGCCCATGTGAAAAACATAACCGGATGTGCTTTTCTAGTCATCTACACTTCCAGCCCAATCACTATCTATGTATCCAACTAAATCTTAACATTTTGAAATAGTATAAAATATGCCATACCTTTTTGTACCTTTAACATACCTCAGAATTCTCTTTGCTGCATGCCAATGTGTTTCTTTTGGCCTCTTCATGAATCTGGAAATTAAACTAACAACATGCATTATGTCCGGCCTAGTTGCAGTGAAATACATAAGGTTGTCAACTATGCTCTTGTATACGTTAGGGTCAAAATCCTTGCTGTTGTCCTCTTTGCTAAGTTTTAATTTCATCACTGTGGGAGTGATTGCTGCCTTGCTGTCCTGCATGTTAAATCTACTCAACACTTCATTCACATAATTTTTTTGCGAAATAAAAATTCCATTTTTATTTTGATCTACTTCTATTCCTAAGAAGTATCTCAGCAAATCCATGTCAGTGATCTCAAATTCTTCTTTCATGACTCATTTGAAATTTTCAATGAGGTAGTCATCATTACTTGTAAAAATCACATCATCAACATATAAGACAACAATTAAGATTTTACCATCCTTTTCTTTGATGTAAATGGTGGGTTCTCCGTCACACTTCTCAAATCCATTCTCCAGTAGATAGGAATCTATCCTACTGTACCATGCTCTTGGCGCTTGCTTCAGCCCATAAAGAGCTTTCTTCAATCTGCAAACTTTGTGCTCTTGGCCTTTCTTCTCATAGCCTAGAGGTTACTCAATGTAAACCTCTTCCATTAACACTCCATTCAAGAATGCTGACTTCAATTCCATTTGGTAAACTTTCCATTTGTTTTGTGCTGCTATGGATAGCACTGCTCTCATGGTTTCCATTCTTGCAACCGGTGCGAAAGTCTCCTCATAATCTCTCACATACTGTTGCTTGTATCCCTTGACAACAAGTCTTGCCTTGTGCCTTTCTATCTTGCCTTCAGCATACTCTTGGTCTTATAGACCCATTTAACTCCAATGACTTCTTTACCTTTTGGTAATTCAACTAAATCCCATGTCTTGTTTCTTTATATGGCATTCATCTCCTCATCCATAGCTTTTATCCATTCCTTATCATTAATTGCATCTTCAAAATGAATAGGGTCATCAACATGACAATACAAAGCAAACAAAGAATTCATTCCTTCATCATAAATGTCACTTAAATTTCTGAATTTCATACCTCTTTCATTTGGTATACAAGTGCTTGAGGACGCACTTGAATTTCCTCCTTGTGGTGTGCTTAGAGAAGCATTCTCATTTCTCCTCAAGGGTGTCTCTTGCTGTCCTTGTGTTGGCGCTGCTGTTTGAGGATGTGTTTCAGCCAACTCCCCATCATCTTCATCATGAGAACAACAGTTTTTAACATTAACTATTTTCTCTATGCTTCCATCCCAAGCTTCCTCCTCAATAAATTGAACATCTCTGCTCACAAAAAACTTCTTGGTGGATGGGATATACAACCTGTAAGCTTTGGATTCCTCATTGTATCTAATGAAAATACATTTCTCCCCTTTACTGTCCAATTTCTTCCTTAGCTGATCTGGAATGTGTGCATAAGCCACACAACCAAAAAATTTCATGTGGGTGACTCCTTGATTTCTCCCACTCCATGCTTTTTCTGACACTTTGTTCATCACTGCTTTTGTAGGACACCTATTCAAAATATATATTGCACAGTGTACAGCTTCAACCCAATAATCATTTGGCTAATGCTTTGACTTCAACATGCTTCTCGCCATATCCATGATTGTTCTGTTTTTCCTTTCAGCAACTCCATTTTGCTGCGGGGTGTACCTTGCTGTAAATTGCTTATGAATTTCATTTTCTCTGCAAAAACGTAAAAATTCTTTGGAGATATACTCACCTCCTCTGTCAGTTCTCAAAACCTTGATACACAGCCCGCTTGGATTTTCTACAAGTGCTTTGAAATTTTGAAAAATTTCAAACACTTCTCTTATTCTTCAGGAAATAAACCCAAGTCTTTCTGGTAAAGTCATCAATAAATGTTAGAAAATATTGGCTGCCTGCAAGTGATGGAGCTTGCATCGGTCCACATAAATCTGAGTGGACAATTTCTAAGGGTGCCTTTGCCCTTATGCTTTTCTCGTTTGGAAAACTTTCTCTGTGTTGTTTCCCCAATCTACAACCTTCACAAAGGTTGTCTGGTTTTTCTATCAATGGTAATCCTCTTACCATTCCTTTTCTACTCAACAAATTAAGACCTCTAAAGTTGAGATGTCCAAATCTCAAATGACACAACCAATTTTCATCCTTTGGTCTGCTTTGAAGAGCCTCTTGTGTCACTGCTGCAATTTCTTCTTTATTTTTCAAATCTTCCCTTATTTTGAGAGGGAACATTATGTTCTTCGTCATCTTCACTTCAGCAATACAACGTTTGCTAGGTGATCTATCCATGATGGTGCATACATCATTCTCAAAGAAAACATTGTAACCCTTTTGAACAAGCTATCAAATACTCAAGAGGTTACACTTCATTCCGGGAACATAATAGACATCTTCTATGGTTTTCTTTTCAGCTTTCTTTGTAAATATTTTAACTTCTCATTTTCCCATAACATAAATTTTACTATCAGTCCCAAGTGTGACTTGTGACTGCACACTCTGATCTAAAGCAGAAAATAGAGCTATGTTTCCTGTCATATGGTTGCTGCAACCAGAATCTAGAAACCATATATCTTCACTATTTGTTTCAGCCATATTACAAACTAACAACACATTATCTTGACTGATATTTTCTCTAGTGATATTTGCACTAGATCTATTACTCATATCATGTTGCTTCTTCCTACATTCATTTGCATAGTGCCCATATTTTTTACAGTAATAACATTGGACATTGGATTTTTCATACCTTTGTCCTTGAGCATGATGTTGTCCACTTTGTTGGCTGCTGCCATGGCCTTGGTTCTAATTTGGATTGTTGCCTCTTCCTTAAATGTTTGTTGAACTATTTCTTCCACCTCTGAATTAGCTTCTGCCTTTTCCTCTCTTGTTTCCTCTGCCTTGACCTCTTCCTCTTCCAAATGAAAATTGGGTCTTGAAGGCTTGCTCTAGAGATGAGTTTTCATTTCTACTCAACCTCTGCTCATGTGTTATCAGTGATGCATGAAGTTCATCAACTGAAAAATTTGATAGATACTTTGTCTCTTCTATGGTGGTGACAATCACATCAAACTTTGAGGGTAGGCACCTCAATAGTTTTTCCACAATCCTCCTTTCTTCAAGAGTTTCTCCACGAGACCTTATCTGTGTGACCAAACTAATTGCTCGTGTGAAGAATGAGTCAATATTGTCTGACTCCTTCATGCCCAGGTTCTCAAAATCTTTCCTCAGCAACTGTAGTTTTGTTGTTTTCACTCTCTCCATGCCTTGATAGCCTGTCTTGAGAGTTTTCCATGCTTCTCTAGATGTCTTGGTTGCTGCTACCCTTGGAAACACACTCTCATGCACTGCTTGATATAAAAATACAAGGGCTTTTGAATCCTTCTTCTTGTTGCTCTTCAACGGCTCTTTTTCTGCCGAAGTTAATCCATTAAATTCATCTTCATTTGCTGGCTCTTCAAATCCATATTCAACAAATTCCCATAAATCTTGGGAGGCAAACAGGGCTCTCATGGTTATTGCGCAGTACTCATAGTTTTTCCCATTGAACTGTGGGAGCTGGGTATTAAACATACCCACGCTAGTGCTGGTGCTGGCCATACTTGTAATACTTGACTATGTATTAAAAATCACTTAATTGTCTTCAATAGCTACACAAACAAAAAACTAATCTGAAAAATACCTTGACAGCGTTTTCACTCTGCTGGATAATTTGCTACAGCAAGTAACCTTCTTTCAGCTTCTTTGACGTCTTAAAAGAGCCTGGTCAAGCTCTGATACCATGTCGGGAATTTCTGGTCATTCCAAACAAAATACAGTGGAAAAATCCTCTGTTACCACGGTTGGGAGTTTTATGATAAATTCTGAAACAAACAAAAAAAATATGAACAGAGAGTAATACTCTGTTTTGGGAATTTCTGATAATTCCAGAACAAAAGAACAGAGCAGAAAGTGATACTCTGTTTTGGCACAGGATTAAAAAAAACTTGCACAGAATAATGTTGTGTTTTAATACAGCAAAAATAGAAAAAAAATTGCTTTGCTGAAACTGGTGTTTCAGCAACGTAATTTCGTCAGTTTCTGATCGTGGTGTTTCAACAACGGTGTTTTGATGTCAAGACTATTTTTGACTTACGGTGTTTCAGCAACACACTTTTTTGACATCAAAACTATTTTCAGCTTACGGTGTTTCAACAATACAAAAAAAAAAAACTTCTATTTATAAACAATAAATTAACTATTAAAAAAACATCTCCCTCACATAGAGGGATTTTCACAAGAGAATATGTTGAAGAGCATCTTCCTCTTGACAGAGGGATTACAACAGGAACGCTTCAGTTCCTCAAACCAATTTTTTACTATCTCAGAAAATTACAGATTCAGCACTACTGTGCGTTACAAAAAAAAAACTCTCTTCTATTTCTACACTGTTGTGTGTTACAAAAAACTCTCAATCTATTTCTATATTTTCTACACTGCTATGTCTGCGTTTTATAGTGCGGGAAAGGGTCTAACTTATCCATCAGTGCTTTAACTTGCTGATGAAGTCTCTGATACAATCTGCTACTCATGATGAACAGATCTGATCTTTTGTTGTATTTCTTGAGTCGGTGGTGATGAAATCCATGGCTGATAAATGCTGCTATGGCTCGAGGCTGGTTCTTCTCTTTTAGCCATTCTGCTCATTAATACGGTTGTTTAGAAGTAATGGCGCAGCGCTGGATCTGATCTTCCTCCTTCGGGAGCACACAAATAATTAAAGAGTGAAAAGACGGTAATGGCAGTGGCTTAAAAGAAAGGGAATAAATGTGGGGCGTGAATCAGGACATAAAGTAGTTGTTGCTGTTCAACTGTTCACTGCAGTTGAAATTATAATTTCAACAACAGCTACATGAAACTCTAACCCTATTATTTTATTGTATCATTCCCTTGTTCATTTGTTCATTGTTCGGTGTTTTGTTTTACTTTCCTTCCCGCTGGAGAAATTTTGAATCTTTTGTAAATGCCGCCAGGACGTTTCCTTAAGTTACTGGCATCTGTATTTTCTTTTAGAATAGCATACAAAATTGCAGGTATGATCACAATCTCTTTAGAAATTTTAAAGGTTTTTGGAGTATGCATATGTAGGTTAATACAGTTGTATGGTATAACTATAGCATCATGTTGGAAGAGTAAGTGCGTATTTCAACCATCTGGCGGGACTACTAGATAAGTCGGGATTCAAATTGAAGAATGTTAGGAAACTGTTTGGTACGGAAACAAGATTCAGGTATATGTAAACTCATACTTAGGTAATTATATTTATAACCTTTTATTTAATTTTATGAGGGTAATTTATTTTTAATTACAAATCTCATAGGTAATTATATTTATATTTATAGGTCTTGGAAGAATCACCACACTTCTATAGAATCCATAATTTCCACCCTGGGGATCCTAGTTACTAGTTTGTAACATTTACCAACACCTGGGGGTTTTGGTGTAATGGCAAACCTCCACATGGTATCAGAGTTGGTATCAGAGCTTGGACCCAAGTTTGATTCCCCCGAGTTGCATTTGAGGGGGTGTTGGAAGAATCACCGCACCTCTATAGAATCCACAATTTCTACCCTCGGGATCCTAGTTACCGGTTTGTGACGTTTATCAGCAACTGCAAGTTTTGGTGTAACGGAAAACCTCCACAATAAGAAAATAAGAATACCTTTCATTAAACGGCAAACCTCCACAATAAGAATACCTTTCATTGAATTTCACGAGAGTAATTTTTTTTTAATTATAAATCTCAATTTTATCATTATGAATCTGTTACGTCAGTATATTCTCATTGTCTCCTTCCTATAAATAATATAAGATGAAGTTTCCATCATAATTTGTTGTATAAATTCATATTTATTTCTCACATTTATCTATTATAATTATATATAACCAAGTATTAAGATGTATGAAATTTAGGTGTGAAGCCAGATTGTCCGAGTATTATCAATCCATCAGGCATGCCAGATAGACCAAGTATCTTATGGCGCTAACACTATGACTAAGTATCTGCCACCTTGCAGCAAAATTGCTCTCCATTTCCTCTACACATGTTCGGGTTAACTACGTTCAATTCGACTAGGTTTTATGAGGTTGCCCTCATGATCTCTGGAGACTGGTTTTTCTATTGAATGAGGTTTGCTGCAGGATTCATTTCAATTTCGCTATTGCCCTTGTGTAGCTGGAGCTCTCCCATACAGTTTAGACGTGATGTTTTCAATTCAACTCTTGATGTGCAGTGCTTTTCCTGATGTTAGAAATGAATGTTTTATTTTGGATTTGACGGTGCCAATCGTTTTTAGTGATTTCCTAAATGTGTGACTAACTTGGTGAATCTAAAAAGGCTGAATGCTGGTTGCAGTCACCTTAAATATGTTCCTAGGCTCACGAAGGTTAGAATCTTAAATATTTCCAGCAACATGCTCGATCACAATTTCCTTGAGCATAACATGAAAAATTGTAGGTATGATCATAATTTTTTTAGAATTTCTTAAAGGTTGTCGGGGTATGCATATGTAGGCTAATAGTACAGTCGTATGGTATAAATCGTAACAGTATGATGGGAGAGCCAAGTGCGCATTTCAACCATCTGGTAGGACTACCACGCACGCTGGGATTCAAATTGGAGAATATGGGGAAACTATTGGTATAGTCAAACAAGATAGCTTATCGCCTTCTATTGATCTCGTCCATGAGATCTGCCTATGTAATGGATGTCGATTTAGACAAACTCCCTCGTCGCCTCGAAGACATAAACCACCTAAGAACTTTCACCACCCCGTGGATTTACAGGGATCGATAGGCGATCTGGCATGCGTGATAGAGTTAGACGCGACTTACAACGAGATCACTTTCCTACCAAACTCGATCATTGCTTCACAAAAATCAATCACTTTCTTGCCCGGCTCGATTAGTGCTTTGGAAAATTGTTAGAAGGGAACCCACTTATTTAATTTTATATAAATTAAAAAAGTCTTCAGCTACGATTCTGAGTCAGATTTTGGCTACGAATCTAAGTCATTGTTATCAGACATTTCTCTACGCTTTCCTTTTCTTCACGATTACTTGCAACTCTGTCCATTTTGTAA
The DNA here is from genome assembly GCA_000404065.3 of Pinus taeda. NCBI lineage: Eukaryota > Viridiplantae > Streptophyta > Pinopsida > Pinales > Pinaceae > Pinus > Pinus taeda. The sequence goes on along the minus strand of APFE031425947.1, from coordinate 1,171 downwards.
ATCCTTTCCACCATGTATTGCCTTTACCGGTTAACCACATTGGTGCTTTAAAGGTAAGTTATAGTTATAAATTATAATAAATAATACAGGTTAGCAGTAAAATTTTTGGGGCAGCTTAATTAGTGTTAGAAATAATGCGAGTCTAGAGAAAACTGAGATATCCAAGGTTCAAATGCCCTGGGTTGTGACCAAGTTTATGGAGAGGAGCACACCTTGTAGACCCTATGGTAACCATGCCCCACATATCACATGAGTTATTGATTTCCCCTAGAATACAAAAGAAATAATAATAATAAATTTAGGTTAATAATTGTAATAATTACATTAATAATAATAACAATAACAATAACATTAATAAAAGTAATTATTGTACTTATCAAAAAGAAATTTATAATCTACAACCTCAAGATTAAAGGAAATACTCCCTATCATATCCTCTTCATTGTAGCTAGCATTTCTCTCATTGAAAGCATGACTTGTTCAGATATTTGATGCATAAGAATAAGTTTTACGAGATGGAAGCCAAAAGGTTCCCCAAATTTGCTTCTAACTCAAGCCGAAACCCCCACCTCCAGCTCAAGCAGGCATAGCACAAGTATGCTCAGTCTTGGCTGGACCATTGCAAGACAAAGGAGAAGATCATCTTGGAGAAGAAGGATAATATTAAAAACACTTTTACTTCTAAATTGTAAGATAATAAGGAGCTACAAGGGAAAAGGAAGGTAAGGTATTAAAAGGAGATGATCAACCCAACTCTTGCTAACCAGAATTATCTTTCTATCGCGATGAATGTTAAGAAAAAAATGAGCATTGCGAATATAAGAACTAATTCTCATGAGTTTCGAAGTGAAATCAAGTGTTAGTTTATTCAAAAAACACCTTTGGATGAAATAATTTGTCACCTTTGTGATGCTAAGAGAGTTGAATATGAAAATCTCTTGGATTTTGTGACTCTTACTCATATATGTTTCTGTTACGAAAACATTTTCCACACTACCAACTTTCCTGGCCTGTTAAGTTGGAAAAACTGTAGTGATCTGGGAACACTTCTTACCCTTCATTTTGATCATATAAATAAAATATTAAAGAGTATTAATTAATCACTTACTTTCTTAAGGTCCAATAGATAACATTGGTCTTAGTGGACATCAATCATCATCACCACCATCAT
>APFE031425946.1:0-11863 GCA_000404065.3 Pinus taeda | reverse complement strand
AACAGTAAACTAGGGTCTCCAAAAATGCGTTGACTCGGCAAAGAGCACGAAGCACGCATTTGATTAAGCACGAAGTACTCCTCCTAAGAAGCACGAGATTCAAATCTGTGGCCGAGGTCACGAGGTATCTCAAATATCACAACAGATCTTTATGTAAATGTTCCATATGTTTAAACATATTAAAAAAAAGCCTTGTTTTTATTAAAAAGAGTCCATTGCTTTTATTAAAAGAGAGCTTCATATTTAATTAAAAAGGGATTTTTTTTAATAGAGGGCTTATGTGACTCTTTAGAAAGACTTATTTAAAAAGTTTTTATTGAAAAGCGAGCCAAATTCCTTTGAATTATTTTATTAGGGAAGGACTATTTAAAAAAAAAACTCGTTCAAATTTTTGCTATTATAATGGGAGTTAGGTTTTATTTAAAATAAATTTTGGTTTACTAAATTAAAAAGGGTTCGTAAAGGCTTTTATGAAAGCATTGCTCTTGTAAAAAATTTTGAGACATATTTTTTTTTTGAAGTTGAGCAGCAGAGAAGTCACTATAAGATGTTCTCATTATAGGCAATCATTATGTTTATAAATTGATTTTCTTTTTGAGTCAGAATCAATTAATGTTCAACAAATGGGAAAATACATGCGGTTGAGTAGGCCAAGGAGACATCATGAGATGTCTAAGATATTTTTGAAATATTTGGAAGTTGAAAGACAACATAACGCATTTGGATTGAAATGCATAAATGAATGCATAGATGATAGTATTCTTCCCCTCATTTCAGAAGCCAAGACAGCTAAGGAGCCCTGGGATATCCTTGAAAGGAGCTTTGGTGTAAGGGGAAGCATTGAAGTTGAAGAGTAAGGAGATCTACAACGACATGAGAAGTTTGTTGAATCGCACTGTGGTTAGCCACAAGTCGATGACGTCTATGGAGAATTTGTAGAAGAAGAGAATAATCACATATATGCTTGTGAATCCCACAATGCACAACTGAAAGTGGATGAAGATTTGGTATATCCAACAACAAAGCGTGTTGATGGCAACTTGGTGATTCCAACAACAGATCTCGCTAATGATAATTTGGTGATTCTAGCAACAAAGTTTGCTAATGACAATTTGGTGATTCTAGCCAGTGTTATGATTAATCCAACAATTTAATTTTTTGATGTTAAATTTGATGAATATTTGTTACCTAATGATAAATGGTTGCAAATGATGCAACAAAAACATCATATCGATGTGATGTTATTCGGTGAAAGAAACCCATTTGAGTCTGAAAACCAAGTGGATGACAACTTGTTTGCAGCAACACAAGTTAGTAAAGAAGTTAAAGAGACAGAGGCAGAGGCAAAGAAGGAAGCCTACAAAGAGAAATTTCTCATTGCAGCGCAGAAGGAACATAACCAATGTGGTTTTGTAGGTTTTTTTACACTTACCATTGATTTCCAATGTGTAGGTAAACATGCCGATTATGAAGAAGAGTTAAATTTCCTTGAAGCATGGCTCGTAACACCATGTCTAGATGAGGTCTGCATAGAAGCTGTAGAAATGAATGCTGAAGACAACATGCATGGTGAACACATCAATCAAATTTTCAGGTATTGAAGATTAGAAGAGATAAAATTTTATTCTCATCTCATGTTGGAGAAGATTCATGATGAAAAGCACACTACAAAAGATAATATGTGACAACAACCCACATAGAAGTCATTTTTTGAAGAAGTCTAGGATATGCTTAGAAAACCTGGCACAATGGAAAACTTGCACCAACAAATGAAGAAACTAAGGTTTGAACGATAGAAAAAGAAGAAAAGGTTGAAATAATTTAGAGGCTACAAGATCTGGAAGAAGAGAAGAAGAAAAGTAAGTCTAGTTGAAGTCATTTTTTAAAATTGTAAGCCTAGCTGAGACATAGACCAACATACATCTTAATTTCAATTTTTGTGGGTGAAATTAAGGGGGAGTGTTGGAGAATATAATTCCAACCACTTGATAGGTGTCAAAACCGTTCATCCAAATGTCCTAGTTCATTTTTAGTTAGTCTAGTTCCGTTGAGTTCATTTCATTCTTACTCTAGTCATTTAATGTTGAAGTCTCCAATGTAATCTTATTTAACTGATTCATAATATTGAGAAGAGCAACTCTCTGCTCCACAATTTTCATTTCTTGTTAAGTTGTTGAAGAATAACGATGTTGGTCACTTGAGAATAACAACAATCAAATGGTGAGATGAGGAAGAGGATGAGCGTGTGGTGTATGATGGGCATATTAAAAGAAGGTTGTTAGAGTATGAAACCCCTGTAGGGATTCCATTTTCATTCCAAGAAATGGATTTTGAAGGCCTAAACGACATCTTGTTGTCCAAAGAGGGGGAGATTTTAATAGTGAATTGTATGTGGTAAGCGCTTGATCCAGATGGCTCCATAAACACTCAGTGATCAAAGAGGGCTCAAGAAAGGCCTAAAAATCAAAGTTCTTAGATTTCCATTAAACCAGGGTCATATCAAAAGGCTTGTCACGGGCTTTCCAACGACAAAAACAACACTTCACTTCAACATCGTATACAAAAGTAGTCAAAGTTTTGGTCAAATAGGTCCCTTCGCTAAAGTTAGTAGAGTGCCAACTAAATTTGGAAGCCTGACTAAATTTGGCAGAGACACTAAATTTGGCAGAAACTAACAAGACAACAATTTGACACTTTGTGAAATTTTCACCTACTTAATTTTTTTGGTGACCCCAAAATTTCGGCCAACGAATTATGCCCATATTTAAAAAAAATCACAAAACAAAATTAAAATTGACCAACGACCCATCAAATTAACATTGTCAACTATTTTTCCATGAATGCAGGCTTAAAAAGTAATGACAATTTTTTATATTTAAACTCATATTTGCCATTCAATCATAAGGGAACAGAGGCACAAAGCCTAATGTAGAGGTGGAACACTGAGCGGGCTTGGAAACCGAGGAAAAAAACCATGGCACAGGGGAGTATGCAAAAAATCTAAAATATTCCCTTGGGGCCAAATTTTCATAGTTTCAAAATTATGCTAACTTTATACTCATTGTACTCAAAATTTCTCCAGGAGTTCGATGGTGCTGTTGATTTTTTGAGCTGGGCATCATATTTCCAGAGATAGATTGATAAGGGCAAAACCATGAAGGTGGAACCATGACGAAGGAATCTGCCTGGAATCTAAAAGATTTCCTGTAGGCCAATTTTAGAAGGAGACAAAACTAGGTTGACTTTATACTCATTTTTCTCAGTTTTTCCTAAGGAGTCTGATGCTGTAATCAGTTTCCTCATACGAGCAACATAATTTTGGTCAAATTGCAGAATAAAATATTTATGGAATCTTGAGGAATCTTTGAGATTCCTTGGAGGCCCAAAAATCACAGTTCTAGGACCATGCCGACTTTATACTCATTCTTCTTAGTTTTTCGCAAGGAACATGATGGTGTCATCAGATTCTTAATGAGTAGTCAAATTTTAGCCATTATGTGAGAAAGAATCTTGAGGGAATCTTTGAGATTCCTAGGGCTTTAGATTTTGACTTAAGCATGAAGGAGTCAAGTTTATAGTCATTTTTCACAATTTTTCATGAGGAATACAATGATGCAGTCCATTTCTTTAGAAGAGGTGTGCATTTTCAAGCCATCCTGGAAGTGGAGATATAGGGTGTCCTTTGTACATGCATGTAATTTGATTTTGCTAAATATTAATGAAAGAGGCCTCCCCACTTTGATCAGAGCCTTGAGATGTAGCCTAGATTGGGAGAACTTCATTACCAACCTGCTGTGTCTTTGCTTTTCATGGTCGTTGTTTATTTTCGCTTCTTTTATGTGTATGCATCTTATAGTTACATGCTCTTTTAAATACAATTTTGTATGCATCTTTGAAGTGAAAAGATCTAGATCAATTTTGGTATCAGAGCGGGTCCTCTGTTGATGTGAATTGCAAGTGTATGATAACTAGGGTAGAGCTCCAAATAGGTGAAGGGAAACTTAAATCATTTGATCCAGAAGCGGAACATGCAACATGGAGAGGGAAAATGGAAGATGAAGATGCTCAATCAGAGAAAGAGTGAAACTATTCCAAGGCCTTCTATGCCATGATATAAAAAGTGGAAAAATTGTTTGCATAGTATGAGAAGACAATTATGAAACTAAAGAAGAAGGAAGGACCATATGATCATGCCTTGGTGAACCATGAAGGAGGAGGAGAAGAGCCTCCTAAATCTCCCTCTCTATCTTCTAGCGAAAGTTCTTCTTATTTCTCTTCTCGTCATTCTACAGGTAGAAAAACTCATAAAAATCCCTTTTTCAAGTTGAATGTCAAGTTTGATCTACTTGTGTTTAGTGGAGAATCTAATGCAAAAAAGCTAGATAATTGGATCAGACAAGTTGAAGCATATTGCCACATCCAACGAATCAAAGGGGATGAAGCCAAGATCTAGCTAGAATCCCTTCGATTGAGTGGCATTGCTCTTATCTGGTGGGAAGACAAGTTGCAGAGAGGTGGTAAGAGTAGTCATAAACTTCTTTCATCTTGGTATGAGTTTTTTTATGTTTTAAGAGGAAAGTTTTATCCATTATGTTACAGACAGAAGACCATGATGGAATGAAAACATTTGAAATGGAGTAAAGATCAAAATTTTCAAAATTTTATGGAGGAGTTTAGAAAATAAGCATAAGCATTGAATGTTACATTAGACTCTCTTGAAACATTGATGAAATACATTGGCTCATTACATGGTTATTTGATTTGACAATCATTGTTATTATTTGAACCTACAACTCTTGATGATGCTAGTGTGGAGTTTTTACATCTTGAAAGCAGGGGGACGCATGAGCAATATGACTGCCCAAAGAGGGAAACAACAACTAGGAGAAAAGAATCAAAGCCCTCTTGTACTCATTATGAGAAAGAATGGAATGATTAGGAGAATTAATAGAAATTGCATCCATAATTGAGGCCAAAGAAGAATGATAGAAAAGAGAAGCAAAAGACAACTGCAACTATGCAACAAGACCAAGAATCTGAATCAGAGGATGATGAGAAGATCACAATTGTAAGATTTGCAGGTGTTGGACCAATTGACCTAGGTTCAAACTTAGGTGACGAAAGGAACATTTCAACTCTTGGGATTGTAGAAGATGGACCTATCAACTTGGGTTCTGATTCAGGTAATGAGACAACGATCTCAACAGATATTGTGTAAAACATAAGGAGAACACCAAATACTGCATGGCTCCACGAACTCGAAGAGATCAACCAAATGATTCAGGCAGAGAATTTTGAGCTAAGAAGACTCCTACAATAAGTAGAGAAGGAGAAAAATAGGTTGCACCATCAATTACAAGCCAAGGAGGAGGCCTTGGAAAAGTTGCAACATAACAAGTATGAGGTAAAAAGTGATTCTTCAATTTCATGTTTTTTTTTAATGATAATTAGTTCGCTACTTTTGAGAAACATACTACAGGAATTGGATCAAAATTGTTGAAGAAAATGGGGTATCAAGGAAAGGGCCTTGACATTAATGGCTAGAGCATTGTGAATCCCATCAAAGTGGAGGAATTGCCTCATTATACAAGACTTGGGTATATCAGAAAAGAGGTTGGATAATTCTCCAAGAAAACCAGTAATCAACCAACGACAAGTGATGGGAGTACATCATTACATTCCAATGATAGTGAGGATTCCATAGGCTCTTATCAAAGGCACACCAGGAATAATTGTTCCAATACGATCTAGAAAGTTTGGAGAAGAAAAAACCATTGCAGTGACTGCAACAAGGATGGACATCAGAGAACCACGTGTCAGATACTCCATGACAAGAAAACACCTATGAAGGAACTAACTGGTGAAGATGTTCGACAAGCGAATCATCCACAAGGAGATGATCCATTCACTTTGTTGAGTGAGAGATGATTTTATTAGATATAGTAGCTTATCGTAGCCATATTATTGTAAATCATATGTTCCAAAATGACTATAAAATTGATGACATGTTTTCCATCACTTATGAAAGCAACATGATGATGTTTTGGCCTATTTTTATTGATAGTTGGGGTATTTGTTTCTATTATGATGTACACTTGACTAGAGAGTGTGCCTTATAAACCCTTGGCAAGTATGGGGATGCTTGGGTCATGATTGGTCATATAATTGAACATGTAATTTGCAAAGATCGTACAACATGTTTGTAGATGATGCACATGTCAGCTCATCACTTATGTCTTTGAAGAACAAAGGTGAAGGAGAAGGGAGTGTGGTCTGTCAGTGCACTTGTTGTGCATACAAGGGAACACAACATATTGCATATTATTTTCATGCTTTTGGAGGACCAAAAGCTCCTAAGTGGGGAGCAATGATCCAGGTGGCTGCAGAAACACTTAGTGATCAAAGAGGGCTTAGGAAAAACTCAAAAATCATTCTTTGGGATTTCCATGCAACTAGCGTTAGATGAAAGAGCTTGTCACAAGATTTCCAATGGCACAAACGACACCTCAATCCTAAATTGTATGTGAAAGTTATGGACGATCAATGTTTTGGTTAGCTAGGCCCTAGGCTAAAGTTAGTAGAGCCCCAACTAAATTTGGGAGCCTAAGTAAATCTGGTGGAGCTGCTAAATTTGGTAGAAACTAATGAGGCAATAATTTGGCACTTTGCGGTGGCATATTCCAGCGGTTGGAACTAGAAAAATTGTTGCCTACTTACCACAAAATTTTGGCCAACGAATTTTCTCCATATTAAAAAAAAAGAAAAAAAAGAAAAAGAAAGAATTAAAATTAAAATTTGACAACGGCCCAACAAATTAATACTACCAACCATTCTTCCAGGAAGGCAAGCTTAAAAAGTAACAAGTTTTTTTTATTATTTAAACTCATATTTTCCATTCAACCACAAGGGAATACAAGCACATAACCCGTTGCAGAGGTGGAACCTTGAGAAGGCATGAATATTGAGGAGTGAAACTCTGATGCATGATTATCTGCAAGGAATCTAAAATATTCCCTTAGGGCCAAATTTTCACAGTTTCAGAATTATGCCAACTTTATACTCATTTTACTCATAATTTCGCCAGGATTTTGATAGTGGTGTCATTTTTATAATCCGAGGATCATATTTTCTAGAGACAACTGATGAGGGAAGAACCATGAAGGTTGAACCATGACTCAAGAATCTACATGGAATCTAAAAGATTCCTTGGAGGTCAATTTTTGAAAATTATAGAACTAGGTCGACTTTATACTTATTTTTCTCAATGTTTCACAAGAAGTTTGATGGTGTAATCCATTTCCTCATTTAAGCAGCAAAATTTCAGTCAACTTGTAGAATATAATCTTTATGGAATCTTGAGGAATATTTTGTGATTCCATGGAGACCCAGAAATGAAAGTTCCAGAACTACACTGACTTTATACTCATTCTTCTTGGTTTTTCACAAGGAATGTGATGGGGTGATCAAATTCTTCATTTCAGTAGTCAAATTATAGCAAACCTGTGAGAAGGAATCTTGGGGGAGTATTTGACATTCCTAGGGGTCTAGATTTTGATCGAAGCAGAAAAGGGTCAAGTTTACAATCATGTTTCACAATTTTTCACCAAGAATTCAATGGTGCAGTCCATTTCTTCAACAGAGGTGTGAATTTTCAGGTCATCTTGGGAATTCAAGGTATACGGTGTCCTTTGTACATGCATGCAATTTGATTTTGCTAAATATTAATCAAAGATGGCTCCCCACTTTGAGAAGATCCCGAAGACGTAGTCGACACTGGGTGAAATTTGTTACTAACCTTTTATGTATTTTCTTATTATGGCTGTCATTTATTTCCGCCTCTTTTATGTATATGCATCTTATGGTTACATTCTCTTTTAAATGAAATTTTGTATGTATCTTTGAAGTGAAAAGATTTGGATCATTTCCTAACGTGTTTAATCTCATAGATAAATCACACTCATTGGAGTTCCTCATTATTACGCTGCCTGAATCCAAAAGGCACCAAGAGTGACACTACCAACTTCCAGGAGAGCTTCGTTCGTTGTTTGGAAGATTTTTGCACCATTTCTGACTCGATTGAAGTTAGATTGTTAGAACATGGACTTGGAAGTGCGATAGTCGGGTACATATTCTTTGGGCTGACCACGTCCAAGAGAGTTATAGTGTGCATGGCAATGATAGTTGGGTGGATAGTACAAACTCCATTGTTGTTTACTTCTGCTCAACTATGGTTATGGTAAAGGAAGTACAAGCAATGAAGTCAACATTTAATAACCAATTCGATGTGTCATGGCATCCAACTTTGTAGCCTTGATGTGACAGTATGGTTGAGATCACCTCTAGAAAACCTCAAGACCAAAGTGAACTTTGCATTTTGCACAAAATTTTTGCCCATTTTTTGTATCGTCCAAAAAATACAACTACTTTGATCTTATATATCATCTCTCCATAGTGACATAATAAGTACCAAAGTATGTGTCACTAAAGTGATATGATATATTATTAAGAGTGAGAGATGAAGTCAACTCCTTTAGAGTTCGGTCATGTTAACTGGAGCCAAAGTTAAAATGTGGTTATGGTTGGTAGGTAAAATTTGGTTTAGTTGGAGTATTGATGGTGGTTAGGGAGGAATTTTGTATATATAGGTGGTTTAGATAAAAATATTTTTTTTTTTACCCATGAGGCATCGATCAAATCATTTGTGTGGGTTTTAATTCCACTAGGTTAATGGTTCAAATGTCATGGGGAGCGGTTGAGGATGGGAGCCACCTTTGGGATCATTAAACTATCCTAAGGGGCATCCAATATGGACCGAGCTTCACATAATCTTAGGGAAAATGCTTCACACAATCCCGGGAAGAGCATCCCACGAGTGGACATATCATTAATCCATCCAACATTGGGGCTAGCCTCGGCCCGGGAGAGCATCCCACTAGTGGAAAGATCATTATTATCATTATTCTATCCAACATTGGGATTGGACTTGACCCCACTAGTGGATAGATCATTCTTCCATCCAACATTGGGGTTGGCCCTGACCAAGGCTCACCCTAGATCAAAGAAATATATATATATAATTTCTTCCGTCAAACATTAGGGTTGGTCCAAACCAAAGCTTACCCTAGACGAGAAAAATTAAGAAAGAAAATAAAATATTTTTTAAAATAGTATAATTATTATGTTGATGTGTTATTGATATGTTTATTTTGGAATATGGTTTTTGGAATTATAATTGATTTATCAATAATTATTAGAAAGGTGATAGGGATTTAATCTCTATATAATATTTTAGAGTATTCTAGATTTTTAATATCTTACATATAACAAAGGGAGATTACACGCAAAGTAACTATGTTATTTTTCCCTTCTAATTCAAAATTGATAATAAAAAAAAATTCTATCTATAATGTGACTTATTAGTTTTTGCTATTTAGTATTTGATAAAGTCCATGTATATATCCAAGATATTGTTAACCAAACCTATTTACCAAATTAAGAATATCCATGCAAAGGTGAGATTAAATCTCTAGAATTAAATAATTTTATTGCATTATTTTTAATGTACTATATGTTTAACTTAATATATATTATTCTTCTATAATTAGTAATAGTCATCATACTTTAAACAGTGTAGTATATTTTAATTAGTCTTTATGATTTTTGTTCTATTTTAAAAACATGAGATGCATTATGAAATAAGTGTTTTGATGCTTATTATGGATCCACACCTATCAACATTTATGAGCCATTTATTTCTAATAGAGATTTAGAATTTGAATTTAATTATCGTTGCACCAAGAGACGCTCTTTAACTAATATGGTACAAATGTTGCAATGGATGTCCTATTTAACATTTTGACTTTGTCAAATTACATAAAAATAAAAATAAAGATAAAAGCATAAAATTAATAATTGTAATAGTAATTGATTATAATTAATAATTAAACTGCCTATATTCGTCTTAAGTATGGATCTATCAAGTTTGGAGAGAGGACTTGGTCAAATTCATAAAAATATAAATAAAGCATAGAAATTAATAATTATAATTATAATTATACATCATAATTAATTATAATTAATAAATTAAATATCCTATATTCATCTTAACTTTGGATCTACTGAGTGTGGAGAGAGATAAAATCTCTTGAGATATAAGCCACTTTTAGAGTGAAAAGAGATTTGATCCCTCTCTACGTAGATCCATAGTGAAGATGGATCTAGACTCAATTAATATATGGGTAGATCCATAGTGAAGATGGATCTAGACTCATTAATTAATAGATGGATTGTAGAGACTTAAGCTTTATAGTATATGTAAGAAATATTTTTAGTTAAAGATGGAGGTTTGACATTTATTTTAAAGGTATTTATGTTATTTTTCTTTTCAATCTAATTTTAAAAACTGTTATAAAATTACATCAAATAATTATATATGGTACATAGAATTTTTGATTATGGCTAGAAGTTGCTATAAGGTGGTTTTTTTGAACATGTGGTATTGATAAGTTATGGTAGTGATCCATGATACTATAACAAGATTATTTACAAGTTAAGAATCTTCATGATAAAGTGGACAAAAATTTGGGTGGTTAAAAATCTTGTTACATTTATTTTATATGATTGCTAATTTAAGTTAAACATTGGTATTTGAGAAAGTTTGTACTTACTTTGTATTTGTGAAACATTTATTTTATATGATTGCATTAATTTAAGTTATACATTGGTATTTGAGCAAGTTTGTAGTCTCTCTAAATAAACAAAAGTTGTTTAAACTTAATTATAAGTTTGATTAATTTAATTAAAGGTCACTACCATGTTTGGTTAAGTTGAACAAAACTATGGTAGGGATTTAACCCTTATCGAATGTCCATTAATTTTTTTTAGTAGTAGTCACAAATAAAGAGTTGGGATTTATTTTAAAGGTAGTTATGATCTTTTTGCTTTTAGGTTTTATTAAAAAAAATGTTATAAAACTAAACTAAAATTATATGTATTCATTGTAAAATGAGTTATAGTTTTTTGTGTATGTGGTATTCATAAACCAAATTAGTGTTGTAATAAAGTATATTTACAAGTTAAGAATCCTCATGGTAAGCTCGGGTGAACATCCATGTCTATCATGGATTGATGCTTATCAATATTTATTGACCATTCCATTTAATTTATATGGTTGCACTATCTTTAAGTTATACATGGCTATTTCAGAAAGTTTGTAGTTACTTTGGCTAAACAAAAATTGTTTTAAGTTAATTATAATTTTCATTAATTTATTTTAAAAAGATTGGAAGGTTGGTTTAAGATGAAAATGCTTTTTATTTATTTTTTAATTATTTGGAAAATAAATTTTCATATTTTTTATTGTTAATCTATTTGATAGTTTTTTCAATTAATATATATTAGCCTAAATAGATTTTAAATCTAGATTTACCAAGCAGCGACAAAGATCAGGTCTAAAGTTCAGATGAAAAAGCTCTCTTTCATCCTATGTTTGAATTTACTCAACTATTTAAATATGATATCATCATAACAAATACCATGAAATATACAATAAGATACTACTTTGGCATACCATAATGAATTTACCAAAAAAATTCAAATATACTCTCATTGTTATGAAACTAGCTCAAGAAAAAGATAGAAAAGATAGATCCACGCCTTAGAATTCAGCCTCTTCGAGGGGGCAACCTCCTTTACATTACATAAATGAATAATTCTTGGATGATTCAAATGACAAAACCTCCTTTCTATATATAGGAGTCTAAGGAGTCACAATATAACCCAGCGACCTAACAATAATAATATAAAGCCACAAAAATAACAATAGAGGGATTCTATGGGTCACAATAATAACAATATGGGGACA
>APFE031425943.1:0-24336 GCA_000404065.3 Pinus taeda | reverse complement strand
GGTGAAGAGTCATGAGGGTTACATGTTATGAATGTTACATGACCAGTCATGTTGGACATGTAACATTCATAACATGTATAAATTATACTGATCTACCACTTTCGCACACAAGATAAGCATTTATTCATACAAATTGCAATACAGAATGAAAATATGGAAAACTGCATAAGTAAGAATAGATGCACAAATATTGGATCAAAATAGTCTTTATTCGATGTAATCATTCAAGTACAAACTCTTTTTCCTTGTGCACTCAACTGCAGGGTCCCACGCACTCACCCTGCGGACTTACCAAGGTCTCCACGCATTCAGATGTAGGAGCCTTCCCCTTCACCTAAGTACATGAAACATACCTTTCGTGCCTTAGCTTGCTTGCTATTACCAAGATTTCTATCAATCCATGATCCCTTAGACTCGCTATGACTCTTGTATTTATATTCTTTTCTTTTACAAGACCATGGGAAGGTCTCAAAACCTTCCTATCACCTACTCACCTAAGGGATTAAAGCTCCTTTGACTCTTACTATCTTCGCACTCCGTTTCCACAAATCACGGAGACTTTACATCTTTAGAAAAAGACACTATAAAATTGACAAAATTTAACCCCAGGGACTCCATCCCAATTGGCCCCCAACAAACTTTGGTGACTTGTCCTCGAGTCACTTAGCTGGCACTTCAATCTTGGCTTGGAGTTCGCAGAACTCCGACTTTAGAACCTACATATCAGTTGTTCCCTGGATAGCTTCCTGCTGCACTTCCTTGATGAACTTGTCTATAGTGGGGCCTTCCATCATGAGGCCCATTGTCCTTTGTGTCTACTGTATTCCTTTGAGCTTGCTTTGTACTGACAGAGTGAGTTGGATGACTTCCTCTATCCAAGGCTGTGTCCTGGCCCTAAGAATGGTCTCTTTCTAGCACAACTCTTCAATTTCAGTCTGAAGCTACTTCCATTCATGTAATCGCGCGAACCGATGTACTCGTGCCAAAGTGCACACAGTCAACCTTATCTCATCAAATTGTTGTTGTTTTTCTCTAAGGTTAGTGCCAATCTTATGCAGAGTGGGGTCCTCTTGCAGAGATGTCTAGAGCTCCATGGCCTGCTCAAATAATTTTGTGTAGTCCTTGACTGTTCCATCTAGTGTGACCATTCCCTCTTTTATAGCAGCTCTGCGATGCTCTCGAACCTCCGACAGAGTCGTCAGCTGCAGCTTCAATTGCAACTCCAAAATTTGCAACTGTAGCTCAAATCAGACTCAACCAATTTCATCTTTAGAATCCTTGACCACCACAACCAACTTCTGAATCTTTTTTGTTGATTTTGCATCTGCTACAATGTTGAGTTCAGGTAACGTATTACATGCCTGTGTAATCGCTGCTTCTAAGTGTTGGATGTGCATCTGCTACAATGTTGAGTTCAGGTAACGTATTACATGCCTGTGTAATCGCTGCTTCTAAGTGTTGGATGTGCGTGTCAAATTCTTCCTTCTCCTTTAGCGCCTATGCCTTTTCTTCAAATATATGTGCGTTTTTTGTTTTGAATTCACTAATCACCAATAGGGCATGCTTCTCCCTAACCCTCAACTCATCTTATACGCCTTGGTGCAACTCATGTAGGGTCTGGATAGGGAGTGTCGTGAGGTTGATTCCAAAATCAATGATATGCGAAAGTTGGGTGGTGGCCTCCTCTGAAGAGGCGTGCAGGGCCCTGTCTGGAAAATGAATCCCTCGAAGATCCAAAGTCTGATCCGTATCTAATACTGCTATGCTTGCTTGATGTAGGCTCGCCTAAATCCCGCTCACTTGACCTATGCTTACTTGTAGTCAGCCTATCTAGATTTGCAGATCGCACAGATCCTTCTGCACATTTCCTAGTGCTTGCTGGTAATGTTTCTCAAATTGGGTCCATAAATCTGTCATGGTGTCCCAGACCTTGTCTCCAATCTCGTCTAAGTTCCCTTTAGTGAGGACTAGTGGATCCACCTGGGAGAATCTTGTGGACTTGTGATTATTTCACGTACCCGAGGTGGTCTGCTTTGGTCTTTTCTTGACCACAAAGGGGGTTCCTTGATCCACGCCCCTGCCTCCTACATCTGACCCTTCCTAGTCTTGGGTGTGCTGAGAATCAGACTCCTCAACCTTTATCGTAGTTTCCTGGGTCACTTGCTCTTTATCAGCTATTGCCTTAACAACAACTTCCTTGTCCACAGTTTCCTTAGCAACTACTTCCTCCTGCTGCACAACTTTCTCTCGAGCTGCAGCCTGCTGGGCCTCCTTCTATTTTTCTACTTCTGAGGTTTGTGTGGTGGTACCTTTCGCTGCCTTGCTTGTTCCTGCACCTAGATCAGATGGGTAAAGCCACTCACCTGGCCATTTACCGACAATTTCTTGGACATTTGCCTCGCCAACAAAATAAGGCAACTTATGCCATATCTTCTTCGGATCCCTGCTTGTGAATAGATACATTATGGAAGTCTGCTTTGAACTCTGCGTAGGACTCAAGTTGATTGTATAAGGTAGGTGACAACCTCGATCTTTGGTTGATCACTGTGCGAAGATCCATCTCCATTAGCACCCAAAACATCTTGGTCTTAGTGACACACATTGTGTCTTTTGTTTCCTAGAGCGAATTGAACTTCGCTGCCTTCGGAAGGTTTGGGTATGAGGAGTAAATTGACTGCCCTTCGACATCCTCCATGATAATAATACGATCAACAGTAACAACAAGGCATAATGAAATGCCTTGCCCTCATCCTGGGCCTCTCGACAATTCGCCAAAAAATCCTTGCACAGGTACTGAGCCCAATTGCGTTGGACTCCTTTGGCGCGTTGTGCAACCAAGGAGATCACTGGCATCGAAACCTCGTCTGTGCGACACTTCTGCATGATCTTGCATGCCAAAATCTGCGTGACAAACTGCATTGTGGGATCTGAAATGGAGCGGATGGAATATCCGCGTGACCTTTTCACCAATCCAAACTCACTCTTCATTTGATCTGTGAGTTGCTTCTCCTTTGTTTTCCCTCCAAATTCCTCTACTGGATCCACACCTTGATAGGGCAACAAGGTGATCTGGTGGATCAACATGTTAGTGATAAGGATGGGTTCTCCTAGCCAGAGACACCCATAGTGCACCAGGGTGAGTAATTTTCTAACACATACAATGTTAATGTTTGAATGGCTGAAGTGTTGCACCTAGAGCATGTTCAGAAGGCCTGCTTTCTCAACTCCCACGACCCACTTCATAGGCTCTAGTTGTGTAAACTCGATTTCCTTATAATAGATTTTGGCCAAATATTTGTTCAACGCAAGCTGAGGGAAGTGATCTCACAAGTCCCAATCCTCCAGCTTGAGTGACGGAATGTGACATAATAGCGCACCCTCAAACACCACCTTCTCTAGCAACAGTGGTGTAGAGATCATGAATTTGGCAGTGTCCGGGTCTTTTGGTACCTTGGCTGTGCCCTTGCGCAGTGGGATGTATTTCGGGAGCTGAGTTATAGGCTCACCTTCATCGGCATACATCTCCTCAATGCCTCCGCGAATTTCTTCTTCATATAAATCGAGGGACCATGTGGTTGTTGTGCTTTGTCCATTTTCCCCTTATGGCGAATCTCTGTGGGAATTTTTCTTGGTGATTGCCTCACTGGAACTTATTGTGGCTTTTTCTTCTTTTTATCAGCTATAGAGGGCTTAGGTCTAGGAGACCTAGGCATCGTAGTTGGAACTCTCATAAGAACAAAGGGCGTTGATTCAGTGGAGGGTGAACCTTCGAGGGGCATGGCTTTGGTTACGGTTGGAGTGGCAGTGGTTCTCTCAAAGATGATCTCACGTCACCACTCAAGTAAGTTGGAAAACTCTAGCTGTGCGAGGATGTCCTCCCAAACCTTCTCAGACATACAACATTCATTATGGAAACAAATATTAAGTCAAACTCGTTGACAACAAAGTGTTCGAATGTTGGGAAACCTCCCAGATTTATAGGCGAGTTTGAATTTGAATCCAACCGTTCCCTCCAAATTTCTATCATTAATGCATCTTTGGCAACATATTTTCAAAGATTTGCCCCATAAATGTGCCCTACCCGCTCCTCTTAATGGAAAGTTTGCCATTCAATCATCTATAGTGCGTCCAATGGTTACTTTATGACCAGGCTATATGGAACCAACTTAAGTGGGGTAGCTCCCCTTGGCACCCTACTTCGTTCCATAGTGCAACCATGTTACTTCGGCTTCCCAATTTTTGGGCAGTGTAGTTTATAGTCCCATACTTTATTGCAGTTTCCTGGAGTACTAAGACTATCCTTCCATCATATAGTCATTGTGCAGGGGCGAGATCACCCTTGTAGAACTTCAATCGACTGCCATTGACTCTGTCTAGAAACAATTCTCCATTCAGCTTCACAAGCTAAACTTCGCCACGATCTGTAATTTCCTTTACCACATAGGGTCCAATCCAATGCATTTGAAACTTTCCACCAAAATTTCCTAAATTATCTATCATATGTAAGACCAAATCGTTAACCTGGAAGGTGCACTACTTCATATGTCGATCGTGCCATGCCTTTTTGCACTCCTTTTGCACCTATTGGTGAAATCCTGCTAAAAACCGATCTTCCTCCAATTCCATTAGCTGTGCGAGGCATTCCTCCATGCTCTCGTGATCAGCCATATTGGTCAGTGCTGCAATTCATAGACTCAGCACAATATATTCCATGGGCATCACAACCTCCTACCCATAGACCAACCTGAATGGGGTTTGGCATGACATATTTTTACAAGTAGTTCTATACGCCCACAGGACTGCTGGTATGCACACATCCTAGTCATTTTGCTTTGCATTGCAAACCTTCATTAAAGCACTCTTCAGGATTTTGTTGAAGGCTTCAACTATACCATCAGATTAAGGGTGATAGGGCATACTTTTCTGATGATAGACCTGGAATTGTTCAAGCATTGTGACAATTGTTTCGTTTAAGAAGTGCATGCCCCTATCACTCATTAATATCTTAGGGAAGCCAAGTGGGAAAAAATAAACTCAAAAATAATATTTGCAACAGTAGCTGGGCTACAGTCCTTTACCAATTGTGCTTCCGCCCATCGCGTCAAGTATTTAGTTGCTGTAATAATATATTGCGCTCTAGTCTTTTTCCCTGGTGGCAGGATTGGATCCATGAAATCAATCGCCCACTTATCAAATCCCTGCAAATTTATTTATGGATTTAAGGGAAATTCATCCCTCCACAATGGTCTCCCTATCGTTTGGCAACCATCACATGCCCTACAATAGCTTTTGCATCCTTATGTACCCTTGGCCACCAATGTCCTGTGCACAGGATCCTCTGCGTGGTCACTCTTCCTACATAGTGGCCTCTCGGTACTCTGCCATGTGCTTCTGCAACGATGATTGGTCATTCAAACTCTGGCACATATCGGCGTAGCATCTCATTCTAACCCATTTTATATAGGTGTCCGATGATCACAGAAAAATCAACAGCGTGAACCACCAACTCCTTCTTCTGTTGTGTAGAATATTCCTCTGGGGCTATGCCAGTCATTAAAAATTGGATTATATTAGCAAAGTGATCATCTGCGACACAAGCATCAAAGAGCTATGTGTCAAGCAACCCTTATTCCAAACTAGTAGGCTCATCACCAGTCTCAATACGGGAGAGATGATTAGGACCAACATTTAGTCATTCGGGATTCACAATTACCTCAAAATGATACTCCTGAAAGAGAAACAACCATATGCTGATCTTCCTCCCCAACACAAGCTTATTAACCAGGTATTTTAGAGAAAAATGGTCTGTATACATCTTGAAGTGTGCACCTAACATATAGTGTCAGAATTTCTCTAACGCGTACACCATAGCCAGTCCTTCGCGCTCTGTAGTCGAGTAGTTCTTCTCTGTCTTAGACAACTTCCTACTCGCACACGCTATAGGATGATCAATATCACCTTCACTTGGTTGGGTCAGCACTGCACCTAGTGCAATACAAGAAGCATCTACATGAACATGAAACTCCTTTTTCCAATATGGAAATACTAGAATGGGCGCGGTGACCATTATTTTCTACAGAATATCTAAACTATTATGACACTCTTCAGCCCAACAGAATGTCACGTGTTTCTTCAATAGTTTCTCTACTGGTGCAATTCTTTACACATAGGCCTTCATAAATTTCTATAATATCCCGTATGGCCTAGTGTCACGCGCAACTATTTTATGTTCTTCGGGGCCTCCAAATTGACGATGACAACTATCTTGGCAAGGTGTACCATCAATCCCTACTTGCAAACCACATGACTTAGCGATATCCCATAAGGAACACAAAAGACGCATTTTTTCAAATTTAGGGCGATCTGATGTCTGCTTTAAGTATCCAACATAAGGCGCACAACGTGATGCTTTACCAACCCAAAGACAGTCCATTCATCAAAGTAAACTTATAAGAACTTATGGATGAATTCCTTAAAAGTTGCAATTACTACCTGTGAGAATATTACAGGTGCATTATTCAATCCAAATGGCATTACCGTAGATTGAAAACATCCCCATTCTATCGCGAAGGTGGTCTTGCTATGATCCTCTCACGTGATCTTGATCCGATGGTACCTCGAGAACCCATCAATGAATGAATAGGCTTCCTGCCCTCCAACATTCTCTAGGACTTCATCTGTAAATGATGTTGGAAACGGGTCATGGATGCACACATCATTGAGCTTCCTTAGATCGATGGATATCTAGATTTCATCATGTTTCTTCTTCTCCTAGACTACCATAGGACTTACCCAGTTTGATTCTTCCACTGGTTCATTGATCCCAACCTTTAGCATTTTGTCCAACTCCTTGCACACTTTTTCCTTATACTTGGGATTAAAACTATAGGGTCGCTATTTTACAGGCTTCATGTTGGACTTCAAAGTAATATTCATCATGCCTAGGTCCTCTACTACCCCCTTTAGATCTGAGAACTTGGTGGGAAATAAGTCCTAGTATTCACGCATCAGTTCCGTGACCTTATCAATTGTATCCTCATCCCAATTATTGGGCATGGGATCCCCCAAGGGTAGTTTTTGGGCTAAAAGCCCATATTTTGGTCATAATTTTGCAATCCAAGTGTAAAGACTCCACATTTTGTGGTCGAGGAGCACATATATGTTAAAGAGTCATAGGGTTGTTCGCCCTTATTTTGGAAATGTAATGTCGGCTATAGAAGATCTACCCATGGTCCGCGGACCATGGGATTGTATAAATAGAGCTAAGCTCTAAGTAGTTAGGAGAAAGAAGGGATCAATCAAGATAAAACATGTATGAGAGATAGCTCTGAAGTAGAAGTATAAGTCTTGGGTCATAGCGTAGGTAGAGGATCTGAAGCTGAGTGCACAGAGGCCTAGAAGTCCACAGCTAAATGCATGGACCCCTGCAACTGAGTGCATAGGGTGGGTCAAGTCTGTAATTGTTTAGAATTATCAACAAAGAGAAGTATTCAACAATTTATGTGTCTTTATTTCCTGTTTATGCATCTGGTTATGTTGGGTATGAATTTCAATTATAATGCTTACATGATGCGTGAATATATGTAACTGTGTTGGTTAAGTGAATGCAAGTAAGAACATCTATTTACGCGAAGCTAACTAAGACCAGTTAATAAGACAAGTAAGATACTTAGTGTAGTTTGGGAAATATTATAGCTCGATGCCCTAACAACGTGAAAGTATATTAGCCCTAGGTTAGGGCTACGTGAAAGCCAATTGTACCCTTTTGCGAAGGTACTGAAGGGTGGAACAAAGGGCTAAGAAAACTGCGCAAAGGCAGGTATAGCCGGAATAAACTAACGCCACATCCATCTCAAGGGTGCGGAAACTTGGTTCCAACATCCCCCCCATACTACTTCGAGTGAGACTTTAGTTTGCACTCTGCAGGCTGATGCAGAAAGGGCCAGTAATGTAGGGATTTGTTTGGATAACTAACGCTGAACCTGGGTCATGCCCCCTCAAGCC
Organism: Pinus taeda; assembly: GCA_000404065.3. Taxonomy (NCBI): domain Eukaryota; kingdom Viridiplantae; phylum Streptophyta; class Pinopsida; order Pinales; family Pinaceae; genus Pinus; species Pinus taeda. The sequence continues at coordinate 16,332 of APFE031425943.1, read as the reverse complement.
AACAAATGGTTCCATTGGTGGGACCAGAATCGGCATAAGAGATGTGTGATGTCGTATCATCGGAATCCAACTAAAAAATAAATCGAAGGCTGGTTGGACAAAAGGACTCACAAGTTCGCGACACAAGAAAACGAAAACCCGTGATGTCAGAAGAACAGTAGTTGGATTAATACCTGTATACGGAGATCCATGAAATATTTTTCACCTCCTTTCCTAAGTAGCTATACGAGTGGATCGCAAAGCTAACAGATAGCCAAGGAAGGTGGAAACTTGACGGACCTATTGTGTGGACCCCAGAGCTAGTGCGAAGGTTGGAAGCATCAGAGGATAAGATCGCCCACACTGTTGATCATTGGCTTGATTGTGTCATGGGAGGATTTGTTATTGAGTTCGTGGTCGACACATCGGTCAGCTATAGCGAGGCAGAGAAACTCTTTTTCAAAGGACCGCAAAGCTAACAGATAGCCAAGGAAGGTGGAAACTTGATGGACCTATTGTGTGGACCCCAGAGCTAGTGCGAAGGTTGGAAGCATCAGAGGATAAGATCGCCCACACTATTGATCATTGGCTTGATTGTGTCATGGGAGGATTTGTTACTGAGTTCGCGGTCGACACATTGGTCAGCTATAGCGAGGCAGAGAAACTCTTTTTCAAAGGACCGCGAGGTAAGTACGTTAATTTTCTAAATACTTGGATTAAAATGCTGTTGTGTGAAAAATGGGTTATGTAGCTACCTTGATGTTTGGGACTACGTGAAGCGGAAAAGTTACAGAAACGAAGGAAATACGGGTCCTGAATATAGCCCCTTGATTTCAAATCCGCGATAGGACGAAGAAGGAATAACAAAAGTCTCTGTGTTATTTAGTTGATAAGACAAGGATTCCCGTGAATACCACCTCCGCCCACACCACCTCCGACTTCACCACCGTTGCCTCCAACTTCACCCGTACCACATCCACCTCCACCGTGATTCAGTATGGCGAATATAGTGAAGTTTTCTTTGTTCAAAGGCTTGGGAAATGAAGATTCAGACCAATTCTGGTTCGTTTTAAGGGTTGTATGGGAAGCTCAAGGTGTTACAGATGACCATTTAAAGAAGGCGACGCTGGTTAAAGCTCTGCAAATATCGTGCACTAACTTGGTACATTAAGTACTCTAACGATAACCTGAATGCTATAGTAGTGGACATCCAAGCAGCACTAAATAGGGAATTTGGCAAACCTAAGTCTGAGTTGTAGTCGATTGTGGGATTCAAAGAGATCGTGATGCGACCAGGCAAGACCTGTGGGAATTGGATCAAAGATTGAAGTGTCAAATCCGCGAAGCCAATATGAATTTGATAGATGGACAACATTGTGAGTGGTTTGTGGCTTTGCTACTACCCCACTTAAGGAGCGCGCTGTCGCAGCAAAAGATAACAACTCAAGCAGAGGCCTTGGAGATTGCCATGAGACTACATGAGACTCCGATGCAAGATCCTAACATAGGAGTTCAATAGAACCACACGCAGCTATAGAATCTGTGCCTTGAGATGCAAAGTCTGAAGCAAGACAGGACGGTTCGACCAGAGGTATGCAAGGAGGTATGGTGCTTGAAATGCAAGAGTTAGGGTCATGACAAATACCACTTCCCGGTCTTTACAAATTACCTTGCAAGAGGAGGACCGATGCCTTTAAGGATGGAAGCTCAAGAAAGACCTAGTGCGGTTCCTACTTTATGGTGTGCTATCTGTCAAGTAGCCAGAAAACATGCCATGGATAATGCCACTTGTTACAGAAGTATATGCAAACACCACAACAGTTGTTCTGCAACTTTTGCAGATCGGTAGGACATGATGAGCGTACTTGCAAGAGCTATGAATTGATGATGGATAGAATTCCTGCCTATTGGGTTTAGGCCAAAACACGGCCCCTTGAATAGAACGTAGGGATGGCGTGGACAAGATTTTAGGGGCGAGGATGAGGCCGAGGTGGAGGAGGACCTAGTAGAGGTCGAGGACAGTTGATTTGCTACAATTGTGGAGGGCTAGGACACTATTCCTACGATTACACTAATCCAACGCGCTCGTCGTGCAAGTATTGCACACTGTTTGATCATGAAACATAAGATTGTCCTATGCTGATAGCTAGGATACGTGAAAAAGGGGTGCTACCACCTCCCCCAACTCAGAACCTTCAGATGATGAGGTATGAGCCGCGTGAGGAAGATCTGAATGTAAATATAGTGCTTTAGAGTGGAGTCGCGATGGGAGATAACAATGGGAAATAGACATAAGACAGTACATGGGTTCGCAAAGTATTGACAAAAGAGGTTGAGTTTGATTTGGAGTGCGCTCGTGAAGCATTCTTGGAAGCTAAGAAGAGCTTCGCTAAGGCCTCCACTTCAAGAAGTAAGGATAAATCGGAGCCAGAGATGGACCCCTCTATGCTCACAACTTTCCTAGAAACCTGTATGAAGTTACTGCACGACAGTAAGGCTATAAAAGGGCTACAAGAACTCATCAATAGATGCGCTAGGACCCTTCCAGGTGAACCGCGTGTAAATCGAAAGATCGGTGAGCATAAGACAAGGATGGGGCATGAAATGAGACTCACCGTGCAGATCGAAGAATATGAAATGGATCAAGTCATTCTAGATTTGGGATTAGATGCAAATTTTCTATTGAAATGGACATGGGAGCGAATGGGGAGACCTACACTGCAATGGTATCCAATTCAGCTAAGGATGGCGAATCAACAAAAAATAATACCCATGGGTCGGCTGCAGGGAGTAACTGTGGATGTTGAGGGAGCGAGCGCACTGGTAGATTTTGAAGTAATAGAGATTGTGGATGACAACAATCCCTACCCTGCGCTCTTGGGAATTGACTGGGCTACTGATATGAATGGGGTAATAAATCTAAAGAAGTGAAAAATGATCTTCGAGAAGAAATCATTGCACGTAATAATATCCCTGGATCTTGCTGAAGGATCGCGCTATATAGAACCAATCCGCGATTATGAGAGTGATGATGATATGGACTGCATCTATAAGATAACAACACAAGACCAAGACTGGGTGAATCCCACTACGGATGGACGGATTACATGGGATCACGAGAGTTCCTACACTTTGGATTCCGACGAAGAAATAGAATGCTGGCAGAATCGGTTACATGAAGTAACTACGCTGAGTTTCAACATGATGACCTGGTCGCTGCGTTGTGTGTCATCATAGGTAAGAAATATACCTAGTTGTGATGGTCTAAATGAGGTAGATATATTTTTGGATGCATTTGAAAGGGAGGTGCCAGAAAAGAAATGCTTCCAGGCCTTGGATTGGGCACTGCGTGCTACACCCGCAAGATGGTGGGGTATGCACAAGGGAAGTTTTGATGATTGGTGCGAATGTAGGAGGATTATGAGGAAATGGTTTGGAAAGCCTAATATGCAACTGACAGACAAGTATGATGGGAAAAATGATCCGTGTGTGCATCTGGCCAAATGGACACAGGCCTATGGAGAAAAGCCACAACCTAAATGGGTACACCTATTCTGTCATACCCTGGATGTTATCTCAATGAATTGGTATATAGAAATAGAGCTCCACCATGGGACAGGTGAATGGGATATCCTGCATAAAGGATTCATGATGACATTTATTTTTGAGGACGGGTTTGATGGTATTGATGAAGAGGTGAAAATAGCCTTCTTTAGGAAACCATAGGATCCTTTAGACCTGACGCAGCCTGAATGGGATACTCGGCCGAGTCATGCACTGGAATTTTATAATGTGACTACTGAAGAGGAGGACGAGGATGTGTGGAAGATTAACATTCTAGAAACAGAGGGCCATCGAGAGGTCCAAGGACCATAGATTGAGAACCCTGATATAACTACGCTGATGAGAACTAAACAGGTGAACACTGGTACGGTGGCAGAACCCAAATTCACGAAGATTGGAGACTACTGGGATGACGCGACAGTGGATAAGGTCGTTGAATTACTCTGCAAATATCAGGACTTATTCCCTACCAAGTTTACAGATTTGAAAGGAATAATTTGAGATCTAGGAGCGATGAAGATCACGTTGAAGCTCGATGTGAAGCCAGTTAAGCAAAGGCCTTACTGCCTAAATCCGAAATACAGGGAGAAGGTTCGTTTAGAGCTAGAAAAAATGCTAGCAGTAGACATCATTGAGCCTGTGGAAGAATCCGATTGGGTAAGCCCAATGGTGGTGCAAGAGAAGAAGCAGAAGGATGAGATAAGGATATGTGTGGACCTTAGAAAATTGAATGATGCTTGTGTGCATGATCCTTTCCCAACTCCGTTAACAGATCAAGTGTTAGACAATGTAGGTGGCCAAGAAGCATACTCCTTCACTGATGGGTTCTCTGGGTACCGTCAAATCAAAATCACGCTGGAGGATAGGAGCAAGGCATCCTTTACGACTGAGTGGGGTTGTTTTCAATACACTGTAATGTTGTATGGGTTGAAGAATGCACTTGCTATCATTTTGCGTGTGGTCATTGCAACATTCAAGGAATTAATTCATAAGTTCCTGGAGGTATAGTTTGATGACTGGACTGTATTTGGGTTGGTTAAGCGCCATGCAGCGAGCTTGCGCTTGATGCTGGATATCTGTTGAAGGTACCAGATTGTGTTCAACCTCAATAAGTGTTTGTTTTGCATTCCTTTTGGGAACCTATTGTGGCATGTGGTTTGTAGACAAGCGCTGATGGTAGACCTGCGAAAATCGCTATGATTCTGAACTTGGAAGCACTGATGAGTGTGAAACAGCTGCGCGCTACTATGGGACATATGCGATATTACAGGAAGTTTATCAAAGTCTATGCCTAGATCACCGTGTCAATGGAAAAATTGTTGAAGAAGGATGTCTCATTCTGCTGGAACGATGACTGCAAGAAAAGCCAGATATATTGAAAGAAAAGATGGTTACTGCGCGATGAGTTTCATGTACATGTTGACGGGTCATGTATAGTGCTGGGGGAAGTACTAACACAGGATGGTAGAGAAGGATTGGACCACCCTATTGCATTCGCAAGCCATAGATTATCCAAAGCAGAGAATAACTATTCCACCATTGAGCGTGAGGAGCTAGCTATGGTGTATGTGTTCTAGAAGTATCGACGCTACTTGATAGGAGGTCACTTTAAGATGTATACAAATCACTCCATGCTAAAGTACTTGGTCAATAAGCCTGTGTTTGGGGGGGGGGGGGGGGGGGGGGCGAATTTTCAGATGGCTCTTATTGTTCCAAGAATACAATTTTGAAGTTGTTGTGAAGCTTGGACGATTGAATGTGGGACTAGATCATCTGTTGCGCATCGAAACAGGGGAGGAACCCACTAATTTGGAGGAAGGAATACGTGACGCGCAGCTCTTTACTGTATGCATCACGGATGGACATTTTGAGGATATAATACACTTCCTAACAACAGGAACTGTGCCGGAAGGATACTCTGTCCAACAAAAGAAGGAATTAGTGGTGCGCACGATAGATTTTTCTGTCATTGCTAGGCATCTATACAAGATGGAGACTGATGAGATATTACGAAGGTATGTACCTGAGTTTGAATGAAGCAGCATCCTCGCAGACGCTCATGGGGGCACCGTGAAAGGACATTATGCAGGGAGAGCAAGTACACATAAGATTCTACGCACAGGGTTGTGGTGGCCAACCCTTCATCAAGATTCAAAAGCATATTGCAAGGTGTGTGATGTATGTTAGCGAATAGGCAGGCCATCACAAAGGGATGAAATGCCTTTGAATCTAGAAATAATGTTACAATCCTTCGAAAAGTGGGCAATAGATTTTGTAGGACCTATTCATACTGAAGGGAAGACAGGCGCGCGATACATTATCACTGCGACAAAGTACTTGACTTGTTGGGCAGAAGCATAGCCAGTGAAGGATTGCAAGGGCATGATTGCTGCAAAGTTTCTATTTGAGCATGTACTGACATGATTTGGATGTCCAAATATTTTGATGAGTGATCGGGGTATGCACTTTTTGAATGAAACAATTAGCGCACTAACAGAAGAATTTCAAGTGTATCACCAAAAGAGCACACCTTATCACTCACAGAATAACGTGACAGTGGAGGCATTCAACAAAGTGCTTGAAACTGCGCTGACCAAGGTTTGCAATGCTAAACTAAGTGATTAGGACCTAAGCATATGTGCAATATTATGGGCTTATCGGACGACGTGCAAGAAGTTAATGGGAAAGACACCCTTTAGGCTAGTATACGGGGTTGAAGCGGTAGTGCCTATGGAATACATCATGCCTAGTCTGTGCATAGCAGTGCTTACAGGTATAATGGATCATGGAGCCCTAGAAGAGAGGCTTGTGTAGTTGGATGAGCTTGAAGAAGAGATATTTTTGACTGGATTTCACCAGGAGGTCCAAAAGAAGCGCGAAGAAGTGTGGCATGATGGACATATTAAGCTGCACGCTTTTAAGGTGAACGACTTGGTGCTGTTGTATGACAATAAGTTTGATAAATTTCCATGGAAATTCAGAATGCATTGGCTAGGGCCCTATGTTATTAAGGAGATTACTGACAGTGGTGCGATGCAGCTGGTTAAGTTGAATGGCGATCCCTTCCTAGGAAAGGTGAATGGAAGTCGATTGAAGCCATACATAGGTGGCCCAACCATCTTACTAGGTGACAGAAGCACATTCTTAGTGCTCCAGGTAGCTGAAAGGACGCGCGGGACTATAAATTACACTACTCAGGTTGGGGAGCTACATGATTTCAGGACTGCGTGGAGCAACGAAGTGTCACAGGGTCTGCGACAGCATGAAGACAGCTGCGCTAGTGCATAGGTCCACAGGAAAGTGACCATTAAAGTCACTATTCATGATTTGATGGTCGGTTTGAGGCCAAATGGAGTGGGCGGCAGGCAATTAAGGCGAACTTTATGGATTAGATTCTCGAAAATCTGTCGCCAATCTAACATTAATGGGCCGAATGTGGGGGGAACGGTCGAATTTGAATTCAGAAGGCCCTATAAATTACAAGTGGTTGTCTAGCAAAAAACACTTGGCATTTTGAAAATCCAAATGTTACGCTATCAGGTGTGTATGGACCTTATGAATTTTGAGGCTTTGAGAGCAAGTTCAGTGTTTGAGACATTGCCAAAGGAGATGCAGGGTCTCCTGGCTAGAATGATGTCGACACCCGAGGAAGCCGCGTAGGAAATTGCGGTAGTAGAAGCCCCAGAGAGTGCCGAAGTAATAGTTGAAGTCCCTAAATCCCCCAAAACACTGAGACCTAAGAAGGATAAGTAGGCTATGATCCTAGTGCGCGTCTCACCAAGAAACCCACAAAGGACCAAGCTCACCTTGCAGGAAAAAGGGAAGGCCAATAATCTGGAGGCCGACGAGGAGGAATCTGAAGAAATCCTGGTGGATGAGGAGGACGTGGAAATAGAAGTTGAAACCCAAGGTGCAGACCCTATTACCCGGTTACCTGAATATGTTCCTCCGCGCAATGGCAAGGCCAGGGTGCTAAAGGATATAAATGAGAGCAAGAGCTCCCTACAAACTCCGTTGCTCCTAGATGATATTGTTTTTGAGGGACTGCACTTAGGGTGAGTTCCTGTACTAAAGTTTGAAGATTGGGACCTCGCAGATCATGAGAAATTCCCGCATTTAGCGACTGAGCAACTAATGCGCCGAAGGATTGACGCGATGGCTGGAATGATTGAATTGGAGCCATGCACATGGCTCAAGGGTGTAGCGAAAGCCGAGTTACTAAACCTGCTCTGGGTGCCACATTACCACTGTGCCGCAGTGACCATGTTCGTCATTAGGAAACTGCTCTGATTGGTGCATGATGGGTGTCTGTGGCTGGATGAGCCCATTCCCATCACAGATCACTTGATTCATCAGATCACACGGTTGCCTTACTGAAGGGAGGATCCAGCCAATATATCATTGGGAAAAGGTGGCAAGTTGGCCCTCATGGAAGCAATGAAGAAGAAGTTCAAGTTGGAGAAGAAGAAGCGAGGATATGCCATCTCCAACATTAACAACCCTGTAGTCAAGGTCGCAATACAAATATTAGCAGGGAAAGTGATGCGAAAGTGCTGCACAGATGAGGTGCTTGCACATGTGGTTGCTCTAGCGGCCCAATGTGCTGAAGGAGTCCATCTCAACTGGGTGAATTAGCTATGCTGTGAGTTCCTTGCGAACTATCGCGAGGCACAGGAGCAGGGAAAGACATTCCACTACGCGTGGATTTTTCTCTTGATCATACTGGTGGCATGGGAATTTCCCGAAGACAACCAATTCCCGTCGGTAGCGCCAAACCTTCTAGAGGCAGCGAAGTATGCTTTACTGTGGGCAACCAAGGACACGCAGTGAATAAAAGAAAGTAAGATCTTTTGGATCTTGATGGGGATGAGTATCCGGATGGGGATCAATTGCAAGCTGCGTTTGTCACCCATAATATACACCAGTTTGTAGATATTTGTAGAGTTCAAAGCAGATTTCCAACATGTTTTTATCAGGGTGCAGAAGGACCCTACGAAGACATGGCATAACCTACCATATCTGGTGACTGGTGATGTAATTTTCGCAGTCCTCGAGTCTTGGCTGCCGGAGTGGCACGCTCCAGTTGGCTCTATGGTGGAAACAGACAAGTCCGTTGTGCAGCGCAAGAAGGAAGAAACAAAGCTCCCGATGGCGCAGCTGGTGGAGAAGCATAGAAAAGAGGAAGTGGAGGCTAAGGCCCAGGCAGCATGCAACATCGTTAAATTGGCTGAACAACAGAAAGCAGGAGGAGAAGAGTGCGAAGGACAGAAGTCACCTTCACCCGAAGTTGAGGCAGAAACAAAGACAGAAAAAGGTGGCATAGACCCTTATACGATGTCCACCCAACTAAAGCATCCATGCCTGCAAGAGAAGGCAGCCTCGCGGAAGAAAACCAAGGCTTCAAAGACATGCTTAGACCCAATCACCCTCACTGAGGGGGATTTGTACAACATTGGCGAAATGTTGAGGGATGTCACCGCGGAGGCCCTCCAACAGTTCGAAGAACAGTAGAAGTTGGTATTCAGGGCTCTCTGGACATAGCTGCATGAGTTGTAGGTTTGGACTCCATAGGCTGGCACAATGTCTACCAAACTGACGATCGACACTTCAGCTACTAAGAAGATGTTGTGCACAAGGCTGACCAACACGATAGTGCTACAAGATGGGGTACTCACTACAGAAAATGAGGCCGACATGCCCATGGTTAGTAGTTTGAAAAGGGTAGGACTGAATATGGCCGGGTTCCCTCTAGAGATGCTCTACCTCTTGCAGGATGGAGTCACTATGGAACTCAGGGCTTGGGAGAGCTGTGCTCTATAGGTGATGAGTGAGCAGCGCATCAACATCGAGTAGTTGGGTCTGCAACACAACAAGGTAGTGGAGTAGAATAAGCAAATAATGCAAGTAGTGGAGGGAGCCTACCGAATGGTCCTGGAGTTGGACATTCAAGCAGAAGAACCGATAGAGGCGCGCGTCTGCAAGTTAGCCACAGGGGTGCACGATTCTCGAGCAGAGATGGCTTGGGTTCAGTTGGATCTGAACCTCCAGATCGCAGAATTGCAGTTGCGGGCTTAGCCTTCAACTCCATCGGAAGTCATGGAACAACGTACCACCGCTGTTACAACAACAATAGTGGCGGTCGATAGTGCAGTAGTAGACCGCATGCAGCTTTTTGAACAATCATTCGAGGTCCTAACCACCTTGTAGGAGGACCCGAATGTAGAGCACCTAGAGACAAAGCTGCGTGAGCTACAACAAAAGTATGATGAGGTCAAAGGGACTGCGTAAACAGTTTCCCTTACACAGAGGCTCGCACAGATGCAAGAGGCAAAGGCGCTCAAGGAATAGGTGGATGTCGCTCGACATAAAGAAGCAGTTTTAAAAGCACACCTACAACCATGGATAGACGAGGCTTATGTGATCACAACCTCCATTGAAGGAAATCTCGCGCAATTGCAGGCAGCTCACAGAAGATTCAGGGCAACAGTTCAACAGCAGTCACTGAGCAGTGCATGGAAGAAGTCCAGTAGGTGGCCGCTCAGTGCGCTGCCGAAGTTGCAGTGATCCAAATGGAGTTGGGAGGTATTCACGCTAAGATCTCCGCACCTATAGAGTGACTCGAGGGCAAGTCACGATGTTTGTGTTAGGGGCGTGTTGGGCGCGGGATCCCCCAAGGGCAATTTTGGGGCTAAAAGCCCGTATTTTGGTCAAAATTTTGTAATCCAAGTGCAAAGACTCTGCATTTTGTTGTCGCGGAGCGTGTAGATGTTAAAGAGTCATAAGGTTGTCAGCACTTATTTTCGAAATGTAATGTCAGCTGTAGAAGATCTACCCATGGTCTGCGGACCATGGGATTGTATAAATAGAGCTAAGCTCTAAGTAGATAGGAGAAGGAAGGGATCAATCAAGATAAAACATGTATGAGAGATAGCTCTGAAGTAGAAGTCTAAGTCTTGGGTCATAGCATAGGTATAGGCTCTGCAGCTAAGTGCGCAGAGGCCTAGAAGTCCACAGCTGAGTGCACGGACCCCTATAATTGAGTGCGGAGGGCGGGTTGAGTCTGTAATTCTTTGGAATTATCAATAAAGAGAAGTATTCTACAACTTATGCATCTTTATTTCCTGTTTATGCATCTGGTTATGTTGGGTATGAATTTCACTTATAATGCTTATATGATGTACGAATATATGTAATTGTGTTGGTTAAGTGAAAACAAGTAAGAATATCTGTTTACGCGAAGCTAACTAAGGCCTATTAATAAGACAAGTAAGATACTTAGCGTAGTTTGGGAAATATCACAGCTCATTGCCTTAACAACGCGAAAGTATATCAGCCCCAGGTTAGGGCTGCGCGAAAGCCAATTGTACCCTTTGCAAAGGTACTGAAGGGTGGAAAAGAGGGCTAAGAAAACTGCGTGAAGGCAGGTATAGCCAGAATAAACTGACATTACATTAATCTCAAGGGTGTGGAAACTTGGTTCCAGCATCCCCCCATACTGCTTTGGGTGAGACTTCAGCCCGCACTCTACGGGCTGATGCCGAAAGGGCCAGCAGTGTAAGGATTTGTTTGGCTAACTAATGCTAAACCTGGGTCAGGCCCCCTCAAGCTAACACCAATAACCACCTATTTTAGCAAACTTCGGTTATGCGTCTGATCCAATGTTTACCTATCTAGTCTTCAAAGGTTCTACTATGTCAGGGATTGCTGCTTTGGGTCCTTCAACTTTGCATTGTCCCTCAGACTTTGGAATGTTGATATTCCTAGGATCATCTTCTTCTTCTTCTGCGGTCACATTATAGCATTCCAGCGCATGGCGCAACTAAGTGTTCTAGTCTGGTTGAACCCATTCTTCAGGGTCATTAGGAATTTTAGAGATCACAACCTTAATTTCTTGGAGCACTTCATCAATACATTCAAATCCATCATCAAAGCTGAAGGTTAACAATAAACTTTCTTTAAGGATATCCCATTCGGATATTTCATGGCATAACTTCATTTCCAGGTACCAATTCATCGGAATGGTATCTACGGTGTGACAAAAGATGTGCAACCATTCAGGTTGAGGGCTCTCTCCTCATGTTTTATTCCACCGCGCTAGATGCTTGCGTGGATCATATTTTCTTGTGTATTTATCTGTCATACAGGTATTGGCATACCCGAACCTTAGCTTCATCATTCACCTGCATTCTTTCCAATCTGCAAAGCTGTCCTTATGCGTACCCCACCAATAGGCAGACATAGTACGCAGTGCCAGATCTAATGCCTAGAATATATGTTCTTTTGGAACCACCCTTTCAAACTTATCCATAAATAAATTAACATAATCTAAACCATCATAATGAGGTAGATTTCAAACCTCTATGGAAACATAGCGAAGCGATTTTGTCAACATGTTGCAGCACAACAAGGAGACTACGTGTAATATGTTCTGCCAATGCTCAAGCTCTTCATCGAAATCTGAGGTGCATGAGCTATATATATCCCATGCAATTCATCCATTTGCTGTAGGATTGATCCAGTCCTCATCACACACAGTGATATTATATATTTGATCCAGATCGTCCTCTTCTTCATAATCATGGACTGGTTCCGTGTATCACGCACCTTCAGTTGGATCCAAGGAAACAATTACTCAAAGCTCGTTCCTTTCAATGTCATTTTATAGTTCTTAAGATTAATGACCACATCCATGTCGAAAGCCAAATCAATGCCTAATAGCATGATCTAGGTGGATATTGGTGGCCACCCGCTAATTCCACTTGGATCCCCTCTAGTGCTTCTTTCAGTTTTTTCAGTTTCCTTAATTATAGCACAATTTACTATTTTTAGTAGTTTTTCGGGTCCTAAACTTCTGGAGCCGTTTTGAGGCCCTAAACGATGTTTTTTGGGAAATCTACCGCCATTGATTTTTTTGACTAAAAATCGTCTTTTCCATCGTAGTCCTCGGAGAGATCTTTCCAACGGGCTATCATGCGCGTCAAACGGAGATAATACGACCAATTCGCGACCCCGGGAAGTTGATGTACCAACTTACCCAAAAAATGGGGCCCACAATTTGGCGTTTCATCTTCTAGGGTTAGGTTTTGGAATGTGAAGGGTTTTCCATTGTTTCTCAACAATAAATAGGCCTTCGAGCCTCATTGTAACACAGTTCAGAGGCATGTAGCCACACATCTCTTCTCAGAGATAAGCTACCATCACCCCAGCTGGTTTATTTCCATTTCTGGTTGTAAGCATATTTCAGTATTTTCCATTAATGAAATGAAGTATTATTTCCGCTGCATCTTGTGTATATGGTTATCTCTGTAATTTTTTGCGTTCCTGTTTAAGTCTGGATCATAGCATAAGGTAAGGATTACTATCGTCCACTATCTCAATCACTTCAAATTCGGCCAAGGTGCTTGCTCCCTCAATATCCATCGTAACCCCATACAGGTGCCCCATAGGAATGATTTTCTGCTAATTTTCCATGTGAAGCTAGATAGGAGACCACTGCAGCACATGTATCCCCATTCTTTCCTAGGTTTTTTTTTGGTAGCACATTCACATCAGATCCTAGATCAAGAATTACCTACTCCATTTCGTACTCTCTGATCTGCGTATTTAGCCTCATTTCTTGATTTTTCCAACTTTTCGTACAACACAATGTTCTAGAGGAGTCTTGACCTTACCCGTACATTTATCAATTAAATCTTGGAGCCCTTCTATCGCATTTCTATCTCGAAATAGATTCATATAAGTCTTCAAAATGGTATATAATAGTGAAGGATCTACGTCTTGTGCTTCGTTGTTTCCACTAGACTTCCCCTGACTTCCTGAGGTATAGGCATTAGTGAAGCTCTTTTTGGCTTCCATAAAGGTTTCCTTAACCCTTTTTAGATCAAAACCAACTTCCTTCTTGGTAGCCTTACGTGCCCATCCTTCAGATTCTAGTTGCTTTCCCTCATCTTCTCTTGTGGCAATATCACTTCGTGTTACTATATTAATACTAGGCTCTTTTTTGTGAGGCTTCGCCCTCATCATTTGAATATTCTGCGTAGGTGGTTGAGCCTTCTTCTCCTACATATTGGCTATCAATACTAGGAAATCTTCTATAACGTGATCAAAATGTCGACAATACTGGGAGGAGGGATGCGTTGGATTCTAATAGTCACGCGCAAAATGTCCTGCTTCTCCATAATTATAACAAATTACCTGTCCATGACCTCTTCCAGCCCCTCCTCCTCATCCTTTTCCTCGGCCTTGGAATCCTCTGCGCACTGCACTCACACCTTGAACCTAAGGCTGATTTTCGGTTTGCATTCTATACGTAGGGGTCCATTCCATCATTAGTTCATAGATCTGGCAATTGCGCTCATCATGTCCAACTGACTTATATAAAGTACAAAATAGCTGCTGTGGTGTCTGCACAAAATTTTGTAGGAGATGACAGTTATCAATTGCCTGCTTCCCAACTATGTGATAGATAACGCACCATAAGGGTACTCCCACACTTGGTCCAAAGACCTTTTTCCAGTTTTAGAGGAACATGACCTCCCCCAATGAGATAGTTCTAATAAACAGGACAACGGTCCTTATCATAACCCTGGTCCTTACACTTCAGGCACCAAACTTTTGAATGCAACTCGGACTAGACTTCCTTTCCCTTCTCCAGGCTTTGCAATTCCATGAGCAAGCTCACTAGCTACGATTGAATCTACTGTACCCCTATATTCGTATCCTACACTAGTGAAACTTCTAATCTCATGGCGATCTCCACTGCTTCTGCTTGTGTTCCTATCTTCTACTGTGAATATGGTAAGCTCAGATGCGATAGGAGCGAAGTAATGTACTGGTCTCTATGCTAAGTATCTGTAATAGTCATATTAGCCTGCTAAATAAAACATTTTAATCTTTGATCAAAGTCCCATGCAGAGTCATTTACCCTCTGCTGAATCTCCGTGAGCTATATTACAGACTAGGCCCGAGATTTGGGCTTCTTGAACTCACTATTTAACGCTTGCTGAGTTTCTAGCATAGTTGCGTTGGGCTTATCTCTGCAGAACTTGATGTACCAACTCAGCGCTCTATCTTGTAGTGTTGTGACTAGTTGCGATTTCTTCATATTATCATCAATAATCTGCTGTTCCATTCGTACAGTATCTGGGACGAACCAAAATTGTTCGGGGTCTTCATTTCCCACACCCTTAAACACATGCATCTTCATTGTGTTATTAATGATGGAGGTGGAGGTGAAGGTGAAGGTGGAGGTGGAGGTGTAGATGTGTGAGGCGGAGGTGGAGTGGATGGATGAAGTATCCCTGTGATACCCTGACTCATGAGCTGTAGCACGCTTCACGGTGTTCTTAGAATATTACATTCATCTTTGCTATTAGAAAAGCCTAACAATGGACTATATTCAGAGCTTGTTTCTTTGTTCCTTTTGAATGCTCTCCCACTTTGTGTAGTCCCAAACATCAATTTAAAGACATAACCCATTTTTCTCACAATAACATCTTAATCTAGGTCTTTAGAGATTTCAAGTACTTACCTCTTGGTCCTTTGAAGAACCTGGGCTTTGCTTCACTGTAGCTGGTGGGCGAATTGATCCCGAACTCAGTGATGGATCCTCCTAGAATACGATCGATCTAGTGGTCGACGACTCGCATGATGTTATTTTCTGAAGCCTCCAAGCGCTTTACTAGTTCAGGGGTCCACACAATAGGGCTGTCAATCTTCCACTTACCCTGGCTATTTGCCAATCTGGACAACAACTCATGAAATTCACAGGGGAAAGAGTAGAAGAATATTTCAAGTTCGTTTATGAACATGTATCTATTTAGCCACTCTTCCTTTGATAAGTGTGAATTTTTGTTCTCTTGCGCTGCAAACGCATGCAACTTCCAATTGATCCACTTCTTGATTTACTTCTTAGTTGGGAACCACTTATTCAACATCACACATTCCTCAGATAGATCGCGGTCCTGACAATGGAACCATTTGTTGGCTTAATGGGGTCTGACCCAGGTTCAAATTTAATTGCACCAACCAACAAAACCCTAACTGCTGGCCCTTTCGTCAACAACCCACATAGTGCAGGTTGCAGTTTCACCCGAAGCAATATTGGGGGATGAAAGAACCATGTTTTCGCATCCAGAGGCTTGTGTGATAGGTTCTTGCAGCTCCTAGGGCTTAGTTCTATCTTCACGAACCTTATCCTTTTCGAAACAGATAATTACAACAATTCACTTTAACAACATCTACACCTTCGCGATGGTCATGTAACATTCATAACGTGTATAAATTATACTGATCTACCACTTTCGTGCACAAGATAATCATTTATTCATACAAATTGCAATACAGAAAACTGCAGAAGTAAGAATAGATGCACAAATATTGGATCAAAACAATCTTTATTAGATGTAGTCGTTCAAGTATAGACTCTTTTTCCTTGCGCACTTAGCTGTAGGGGTCCGCACACTAAGCCTGCGGACTTACTAAGGTCTTTGCACACTCAACTACAAGAGCCTTCCCATTCGCCTAAGTACAAGAAAAAAACCTTTCCTACCTTAGCTTACTTGCTCTTACCAATATTTCTATCAATCCATGATCCCTTAGACTCGTTATGACTCTTCTATTTTTAGCCTTTGCTTTTACAAAGCCATGGTTCACAGACCTGTAGGGCTATAACTAGGGTCTCTCACACCACTAATTATTCCACATTATTAAGTCAATCCGGGATCGTTTGTTCTTTCAAAGAGTAACTCAATCCGAGGCTGTTTTGCCCAAGTAATGCTCGGTAGTATA
>APFE031425937.1:3373-31086 GCA_000404065.3 Pinus taeda | reverse complement strand
CACCTGCTTATGTAGTACAATGTCACCAATTAGAAATGTTATCTGCAAATATGACCAGAGAAGAGTCACCAGAGATACAAGATCTGATTCGGAAGCATGACAAAGTATTTCAAGACCTACCTATGAAGATGTCGCCTAATAGGGAAATTGAGCATACAATAGAAGTCAAGGCAAGGTCAGACCTCGTCAACATCAAGCCATACCGATATCCACATCACCAAAAAACGGAAATTGGGAGATTAATCCAAGACCTTTTAAAGTGTGGGACCTTGATCATCTTGGAATATCTGATCAAGTGGAAGGACTTACCCGAAGAAGACGCTTTCTGGGAGAATGAATCATCTTCAACAACATCCGTCCTTACTTATGCCTTGAGGACAAAGCATTCCTTCGGGAGGAAGGCAATGTTATGTAAAAAATTAGTTACCTTTAGGTTTATTATTTAAATTTAGGTTTAATTAGACGAAAGGGCACGATCATAAGATCATGCCCTTTCGCAAAGGGTGTCCATGGCGGTATATAAGCCAGGAACCCCATTGTGATCATTCATCATCTGTAATTCATTTTTTTAATAAAATATTTATATATATATTTCTGCGTATCAAAAGTTTTATTCTTCAACACCCGTAATGACTTGACCCAACAGTTGACGCAATCTGGTGGAAAATCTTCGGTGTACCTTTGGTAGCGTAATGGAACCTCATCGATTGAGGCATATTTTGGAATCCCCCTAGTCAAAACTTCTAGGTTACACTCTACTTCAACGATAGGATATGCTCCCTCTTCATAAGGAGGAGCCTCCTCAATATGGTGTGCCACTTGTCTAGATATTAGAGAAACCCCTCAAGGTCTTTCTAGCCCCACATCTGCACAACATCATCGGTAAAATCTCAGTACACATAAAAAAAACAATAAAGACTTCAAAATTTTCAAAAATAGTTTTTACCTGAATTGGTCCACTGTACCCCTGGAGGAAGTGAAAGATCTGGATTTCCTCAGAAATCCATGCCTGCATATGCCCAATCATCAACCATGATTACACACTGATGCAGACACCCAAAACATGTTGGAGGGAATGACATATGTTGGTTGCTTCCATGTCGAGGCATCAACTCTCCCCATCTAAGTAATCATGTATCTCTGGGGGCCGATGGATCCACTTCCAATCACTGATAACGGAACAATGGCACACATTCCAGGATGAACGTCAGTAGAATAGATCTGAAACAAAATTGTTTCAAATTCCATCACTTTCAATTGGTTAGTTGGCATTTCATGCACACCAGCAAACCTTCACTCCAATTGAAAACTATGGGATTTAGGCACTCGATCGCATACTGGAAATGAGACTTTGTTGCTTCACACAACGCTTGTGCCCCAACTACTCAGGCGATGGTGTGTAGGATTGATTGCAATGGGAGGTTGGTAATGATATTTATGTCAAATTTTCTTCTGTGAGTCTTCTTGGAACCTCGACAATGACTCACAATGAACATATCCGTGCTATATCCTTCGGTGTATGATCCTGACAACTACACCCGTTGTCCCTTTCTAGACAACCCAGTGATGAAATAAATGTCGGCAACCTCTATCTCAAGCTCTTGATCCACGAACATGAACATTTGGCGATCTACATCCCAACAACTGATTAGATGCTGCAATAACTCACGCTGTGATCTGATCTTGAGAATTTATTTTTTTTCACTAGTGAACTTAAGTCCAGAGGACTGATAGTTGAGGTGGTTGAAGAAGAGATCCAACTCCTTCGTTAAATTCTCAGGATCTCTTCTTCAACCACCTCACTAGTGAACTTAATGGCAGAGGACTGACAGTTGAGGTGGTTGAAGAAGAGATCAAACTCCTTCGAGCCATGGGACCAAATGATATTAGTGTCATCCACATACCCTTTCCACAGCTTGGGAAGGAGACGAGCTGAGGCTAAAGCTTTGGTTTCGAAATCTTCCATAAAAAGATTTGCAACAATAGGGGATAGGGGTGAGCCCATGGCAACACCACATGTCTGCTCAAAGAACTCGCCCTCAAAACAGAAGAAAGTGGAAGTGAGATAGATCTCAACAAGATGCATGGTATCAGGATCTGTAAGGTGATAGATCACTGCCATGGCTTCCTTTATACGGATACAAGTATAAAGGGAGACCACATCAAAGCTGATGAGAATGTCTTCTGGGTCAAGCTTTATGTCCTTAAGCTCTTTAACGAAGGAAGCAGAGTCTTTTACGAAGGACTCTGTACGGCCAACTAGGGGTTTGAGCTTAAGGGCAAGGAACTTGGTCAGAAGGTAGGTCAAACCACCAATGGTGTTGACAATGGGCCTCAGGGGGATCCCATCTTTATGAATCTTAGGCAGCCCATAAATCCTAGGTGTAATAGGACTGCTCTCAATGAGCTTATGGTAAAGAGAACTCGCAGAGCTACTAGATTTGATGGTGAGAGCCACCAACCTGGAAATCTTCTTAAGAGGGTTAATGGGCAATTTTTTATAACTGCCACTATTGTAAAGATGATCAAACATCTTCTTTTGGTAATCATCCTTGTTAAGGATGACCGTAGCCCCTCCTTTGTTAGCTCTCAGAACCACGATATCATTGTTCTAGTTTAAGGATTTAAGGGCAATGAATTCCTCATTGATGAGGTTCTTTCGAGGGGGTTTAGCCTTTCTTAAGACCACTGCACAATCTTGCCTGATGGTGTCCTTAATCTTATCTGGTAAACCTTTGATCCCAAATTCAACATCACAAATGATATTGTCAACAGGAATCCTCTTAGGGGCAAGGGAAAAATTTAAACCTTTCCCCAAGACTTTAAAAATAGCAGGGGGGGAAACGAAGCTAGAAAGGTTAATAACTTTATTATTACCAAGAAAAGGAGGGGGAATTAAACTAGAACACGGATTTAAACAATTGTTATCAGTATTTACTATTTTATTATCCATTAAATTATAGTTATTGGCCTTACTATCATTCATATTATCATTACTAAATCCTACTATGCTATTATTACTATTATCATTAAAAAAATTATTACTAGGAATATTATTATCACTACTAATATTAGTAACACCATTATAGCTATTAAATACATTATTGTTATTAAAGTCTCTACAGGAATTATTATTGTTGTTAAAGTTGTTACCATTATTAATGTCTTTATTTTTATGAGTATCATTAGAATCATAATTATTATTAATATTAATAATACTATTATTCGTATTATATAAATTATTATTATTAAACTACTATTATTAATATTATTATTATTATTATGATTAAATAAATCGTTATTTATATTACTAACATCGTTACTATTATTATTACATAAATTATTATTAATAATATTATCATTGTTTAAATGGTTAAATATATTATTATTTTTATTACTAAATTCGTTATTAATAAAATTATTAACATCGAAATTCTTATGCGCCAGACTTATACAGGCTGGAGCATTCGCGCTGGGGCATGAAGGGTGAATCGAACCTTCCTTGTTTTGACCACGGGTTTGCATGTCAATGCTGGGGCATAGAGGTTGAATCGAAGCCACTGTGCTTTGACCTCGAGAAAGGGACGAGGATCTCGCTTCGGGAGAACAACATGCCGCAGGACTGGAATGCAAGCATACCTTCTGCATAGAGATAAATCTACCCACGGCCATGGAATTATCAGTTCGCAGCTGTGTCTTCTGCCCAGAGATAGATCTGCAACTGGCCAGGGTGCTGTTCAACCGCGGTAGTACGATTGTGTTATCAGGATGAGAAACGGAACTGCCAGCTAAATCAATCTCTATTAGGGTGTGAACAGGACCATCGTTCGACTGAGCCAGAATGCCGGGTGAAAGGACACTGAGATCCCTTTCTGTGCAGAGGGGAGAAGACCGTTCAATGTCCTTAGTAGAAGAATAACCCTCGGAGCAAAGAAAAGACTGATTTTTCAACACTAGATCTGGACTGGCGGAAGTATGTTTAGAACTGTAGGGCGCAAGGGCAGCAAACATACCTTCTGAGCTACCATTTAACCAATCCCTGATCACTGAAATTTGACCAGCAGAGACACGGCTCTAAGACACCTCACTCGTGGCTCTTTCGGAGAACGTTGCATTCCCAACTAACCTCTGAAACTTGGACATCTAATTATGTTTCTGAATTTCCTCCACTTGAATGGACTTCAAGGCAGAATAGGCATCTATTTTCTCCCAAAGGGATGCCGAGAACATGTTCACAAGCTCTAGATGCAAACTAAGAAGAGAACGAGAAATTATATTAAGTGATTTTCTGACCCTACTGATTTCCTCTCGAACCAAAGCCAAACCCACCTTCAGAAAGATCTGATGGTGCTGGGTAGAGTGCAGGCGATGTTTGATCTGAGCAAAGACAGGGATGATGGAGGAGTCTCTGCATCGTTTGAGAAAAGCTAGATCTGACTTCAATCTTGAAACCTGCAGATGTGCCCGTTCAAAATGATGAACCTTGGTTGCAATGGCTTTTCCGTGTAGGGATTCAATTGTTGAATGGAGGCTTCTGTGATCCATATCAAGTTCAAGCAGACATGTGGTGTTGCCATGGACTCACCCCTATCCCCTATTGTTGCGAATCTTTTTATGGAAGATTTCAAAACCAGAGCTTTAGCCTCTGCTCATCTCCTTCCCAAGCTGTGGAAAAGGTATGTGGATGACACTAATGTCATCTAGTCCCATGGCTCGAAGGAGTTGGATTTCTTCTTCAACCACCTCAACTGTCAGTCCTCTGCCATTAAGTTCACTATGGAAAAAGAGGTCAATGGTTGCCTCCCTTTCTTCGATATTCTTATATCGAATAATAATGACGGTTCTCTCTCCCACTCAGTATTCCAGAAGAAAACGCATAATGACCAGTATCTTCATGCAGATTCCCATCATTTCCCTGCTCAAAAGTTGGGTGTTCTTAACACCCTCGCTACTCGAGCCCTGAGGATTTCTGATAAGGAGAGCTTCGATAAAGAGAAATCCCATCTCCTTAATGTCTTTATGGAGAATGGTTATAGTAGGCGCTTAGGTCAGAAGGTGTTCCTAAAAGCCTCTAAGAACTCGTTAATCAAAAAAGAACCTAAAGAGCGTCGGCTAGGGGTCCATCTTCCCTATGTCCAGGGAACCACTGACAAGATTTCTCGAATTCTTAAGAAGTATGATATTCCCTCAACCTTCAAGCCCCTCAACACTATTCGCAAATCCCTCCGATCAGTGAAAGATCCCATTGATCCTAAAGATATGAAGGGTGTCTACTTGATCCCTTTTTCTTGTGGGACCCCCTCTATCAAGGAAACAGGGTGCTCCATCCATCAAAGGATTAGCGAACATGCAGCAGACCTATGACTTGGAAGAACCAAGTCTTCAGTGTTAGCAGAGCATGCGGAAAAGACCAAGGATCAAGTGTGTATTGAGGAGGCCAAGGTTATTGCCAGGGTTGCTCAGTTCCATGACAGTAAATTCAGGGAAGCTATTGAAATTGAAAGAAGGCCGAGCAATCTCAATAGAGATGACAGCTGGAAGATCAGTAGTTGCTGGATCCCAGCCCTTTCCTCCTAGTCTTGCCTTTTCTTGCTTTCACTGGTTCCCCCTTTGTTTCGCAAATTTTTTCCTCGGAGCCTTTTTTTTTTTTTTCTTTTTTTTTTTTTTTTCTTTCTTTCAATATATAATATATTATATATATATATATATATATTAATATTATTATATATATATTTTTTTTTTCATTATATATTATTTATTTTATATTATTAATTATTATTATTATTATTAATTAATTTTTTTTTTTTTTTTTATATGTCACTTGCTTGATTTATTTATTAATTTAATTTTTATTTTATTATTATTATTATTATTATTTTTTGGGTCAATTTATTTTTATTTTATTTTTTAACTACATACAATATTATTTTTTCAATTTTATTCTCTTGTTCCAATAGGTTTCTAACTAACATTTGTATATATTTCTTTATATTTATATATATACACATTTAATTTATACTTTAAGTCCCATTTAAATAACAAATTATAATTTTTAATTATCAATCAATAACTTTGTAACTAACCTTCAACACTTTTTAAATTATTTTATATTCATGTATTCACTTAATTTAACTAATTTCCATGAAATCTTGACTCTTGTCCTAAAAGTCAAAACTAGTCATTAGTTAAGATAGTCGTTGGAGTCTCTGCTCAAACTATTTACATGCTACGCTGGATCTGTTTCTTCAACTTGTCCTGACGATGAACCACACTTGTTGGTTCGAAACGCGTCAACAAATGATTTATCTTGTGATTCACGCCGAAGAATTTCTCTTAAGCTTGATATGGATCACAGAAGCCTCAATTCAACAAAAATAAACAAACTAACATTTCATGAGCATCCTTGTCGAGAAAATCCAAAATGAACTATTTTACATGAAAGATTTCACTTTAAATTTTTTACCTCAGCGCCAACGCTTCTGTTTAGGAATTTTATTTTGCTACTAGCATAAGGGCCTAATTGACCACAGGGTGAGCAGTGCAATTTTGATGGGTGAAACCTGGGCTGGTCACCCACAATATCGATTTTCAGGAAGTCTTCCCTGTAGGCTATCATATGGATGAAAATGCCTAAAATTACTACCAAAATCATTAGGGGAATTTTGAGGTCTAAAATGGGCCTCCTAAGGAAATTATAAAATAATAGTGGAAATGATAAAATAAGATTAGATTGCATCATCAAATTTTAAGGTGAGAAATTTTGTTTTTTCAACTCGTATTTTCAACTTATCTAGCTATGGGTTTACTCAAATTTCAAGCGATAATGCTCGTTGGATGAAAATTTTGATTCCTAATCCAAGGAGTACCCATGTTGCATACTTTTAATGGATCCTGCTACATGAAAAAAGAGAAATACATGAAAAATGCGATTCCAATCATGTTTTTTCATGTATTTGTCATTTTTCGTGTAGCACAGTCCATCAAAAGTATGCAACATGAGTACTCCTTGGATGAGGAATTAAATTTTTCATCCAATGAGTACTCCCACTCGAAATTTGAGTAAACACTTAGGGTGATAAGTTGAAAATAAGAGTTGAAAAAGTAGTTTTATTATTTTATTATTTTTTAATCTTTTTACTTTTTTACTCCAAAAATGGTGAATCATCCCCCATGGTTGAAATCACCATATTGAATGATATTGGTTCTTATAAATTTTATTTTGGTTGTACATTTTTCTTAGAAGACCCATTTTAGACCTCAAAATTTCCCTAATGGAAGGGAAGGGATAGATCTCTTACCTGCAACAAGTGACTTGATGAATGGTGTCCAAGATTGATCATGCTCCTTGCTTGAAAATTGAGGTAAAATGAGGTAAAAATGCTCTCACAATTGAAAATTTGTAAAATGGTAAAAATCATTTACTTTTTTCCCTATTTATATGTTTTAAATAATATTTTTACCAAATTAGGGCATATTTCACTCATTTTTAAATATTTTTCCTTGAAATCGGTAATGTGTGCTTCCTTATGCATCAACAGGTTATATATCTTAGTGACGATGATTTATATTGATAGATTCAAACAAGTTTTATTTTATCACTTTTTTGGACTTGTAAAAAATAAACGAAAAAGCAACCCCCTGGAGTCATCTTTAAGCTCTTTTTTGACTCTCAAAAAATGAAAATATTGTCAACTACTTCTCGTTTCGAACTCGTAAAAGTAAATGAAATGATGTCTACTTAGTATAAATTACACCCTATTCCGGACTGAGATAGACGTTTGTATGAAAAACGAATACCTTAGTCAAACATGGCTAAGAGGTTCTCTTGGATATCGTTTTCTACCTTTTCGGATTCAAGAGACAATTTATGAAAAGGGACCTTTGGAATTTTATTTTTTTCTTCTTTTTCAAACCCTTTAAACATGAAAAAAGTGTCGAGTTTCACCTCTGTCAGACTTTCAAAACTTAAACGACGTAGGACTTGTCATTATGAAGAGACCGAGTTTCTCCTTCCTAGGGCTCGTAAAACTTACTAGGATGGATTCATCCAAAGGTTGAACTTATATGGCAAGAATATCTTATCCCCTTCAAGCTTGGGATAAAAAATGTATGGGGTATTCACTAGAAATGGTGGGGGAAAAAGTGAAAGTGATCATAATTTGTATTTTGTAAAGGAAACATGTCACTCTTGAACATGACACTCATCTATTTCTCGTGTTGGGTTTGGGACATCTCACTTAGTCACTTGCCTTCCTGGTTTGGGAAATCCATTTTTCCTTTCATGTGATTATATCATCTTTGTCATCATGAACTCTGGTCCTATGTTGAGTCAAATGTGACCAATCTTCGGAGTCATGTCATCGATATGTTCAAGAGAAGTCCTATCTGTAGTTCTTTACTGCCTATGAACCATCTGAATTTCTGCCACAGTCCTAGATCACACTTATCTACTCTACTACATATTTTTGTTTCTTGTAGATGATGTGGGATTCATTATGTCCCTCCTTCGATGGATCACTTGTAGTCGACTTCAGATCATTATCTGGGAAGATGATCTAGAAACTCCCTTCTAGTACCTTGGAGCTTGCATGCCTCAATGGCAAGTTCTTCACATTCGATGGCACATTTACATCATTGACCTTCAATCGAATGATTCCAAGGGTGTTCAACTTCAACTTCATTATTCATGTTTGTGGATTCTGCTGATTGTACCTTGAGAGTCATTTTCATTATTGGTGGTTTCTCTCGTACCTATTAATGATTTACATCATTGACCGTGTTAGAGTCCTATAGTGATAGGATTCATAATTTTTGAATTAGTTGAGGTTAAGTCTTGTAATATTGTACATACCTTTGCTTTCTGCAAATGTTTTCCATATTAAAATTAAAAAATGTAAAGAGGGTAGTTCCTAAAAGAAATATCAAAGGACAAGAAAAATAATAAAAGGTAAAAAATGAAAAAAAATGAACCCAAAAAAAAAGACAGATCATGAAAGTGTGCAAGTCTAAGTGCCACTACTCTTTACTTTACTATCTTAAATAATGGTTGCGTGCAGCTTGTCATACATGCCACAACCCATGATAGTCAAAATGTTTAATCTTGACTATTTCATGCATTGATTTCATGTTTATAGTTAAAGAATAAAAACTTGACCAAACAGTTTAATCTCAAGGCAGATTAGCAGATAGGTAGAGAAATAAAAGGAGCTCATTAGTTTAATCTGAGCCCTTGGAAGATATAAGGTTAGAAGCAGATATTTTGTTTCATAAAAGAAAAAGGAAAGGAAAGGGTTTTCTTGCTTAAGTGCACCCAACAAAGTGAAGAAAAAAATGTTAGGGTAAGTAGAAGAAAGGTTGCAAAAATACAAGCTATTTGAGGCATAAGCACATCTATCATGTTTAATCATGTGTTTCATTGTGCAGGCATAATTTTGAAAGAAAAATGATGCTCATAAGATGATTTTCCTAATTTCCCCCCATTGCATTTCACCCCCCACTATATACTTACTAATTTCCCTTTTACCCCTTCATGGCTTATGCAGACACTATTTCCCTTCATTTGACTCCTATCGCTAGGTTTCACACATTCCCTAGCCAAATTCACCCCCTTTCCCAAAATCCCTCTCCCCTAGTGTGAAACCCTTTTTCCCCTTGGAAAAATCACTTTCCCTTTGATTAATTCCCCTAAAAACCCATAAAATCCCACTAAACCTCTTATCCTAACTATTATTCCCCGCCCCCCTCCCCGCATTACTTTATTAATCCCAAAAATTCACTTTTACCCTTTATATTCCATAAAATCTGCATTGCTTTATTAACCCTGCATTTATACAATTGTTAATTACACTTAGGCATAATTAACCATGGAACCCGCTAAATCCCGCACCCATCTCCCATCGTGCATCTCCGCCATGCGATGACCATTCGATCATCCACCCCCAGATCCAATGACCCTCACCCATATCGAACCACTCACTGCCCAACCTTTACTGGCTCGAGAGCATGCGATATGGGTGGTATTGCTCGGGCCCCCTTAGGTTACGTGGCGACACCGCGCTAAGTTGCGTGCTCTCAGCAAAATATGCCTAACCCTCATAAACGGTGTGATACCCTCCAATACCGCCTCCTTGCCATAAAGCAAAATCCCCATTGTTCATTTAATTTCCCAGCCAATTCTAACCATTCCTAGTTGAAAGCCCTCACACCCCATTTTCGCCCTTTTTCGCTTGTTTTCACTGCGAAGCCTCCAAAGCACACTTGTGCCCTCAGAGCTCCTGCGACCAGTTACCAACTACCGAATACCTTCTGAAATGCCACCACAACACACCTGAAAGCGGAAAAAGTCTCTGCAAACCTCCATTTAAAACTAGTTTGCAGCCCCGACCATAGATTCCAGGTATTTAAGGAGAAAACTAGAATGACCCTCTCATTTAAAGGCATACACTAAATTCATGAAATAATTGAATGAATTTAATTTAATTCCCTTTAAATTGAGAGTATTCTCCCTCCTAACCCCTACTTGCAAACTGCTGATACCCTATCCCTGTTATAGAATTGTCAAAACTTCACTTCCAATAGCTATATAAGCCCAATTTCCACAACTTGTTACAAAGATGGCTACTCCAACATCTTTGAATGTCAGACCAGTGAAAACCCATCATTTAGACATTGACCATTTGACCCTGGTAGATAGGGATTTTCAAATTAACGACATAGCCACCCAGGGCACCTTCTGAGAATCCACTGTTGAGCCAAGGATAGGTTCCTAAACCATGCTGATGATATAAACCTTTAGGAATCCAATTTACCCAAGTATACATTCCCAAAAGTCCACCGATTCCCAAACATAGTACATTTTCGTCATGCCCATTATGTTCCAAGCCATAGGGCTATTGAGGCACCAAACCATGAGATATTGTTCACCATCATTGCTGAATCCATCAACCAGATGTTGCAAATCCAACCTAGTCCTAATCTGACTCCTTTGTCCATTGCAAACCTGTTGGACCTATATATCACACTGGACCTAGCCAAGATCAAGAAAATATTTCTGAATTTCATCATTAAGGAGTGCCATACTACTAAAGACATTCCATCCTATGTTGCCACTATTTTTTCAGAGACTGGCAGGAGAATAATCACCATGCTCTCATGCATCCTAGGATTCACATCAGATGAGTATGTGGATGAGGTCACCATGACTTTCTTATCCATTTTCACTACAGGCAAGCCTCCTGCTATCATGTATGATTATGCCCAGTTCATTGTAGACAGAATGCATGAACAGTTCATTAGAATTCCCACTAAAAGAGTCTTCAAATACTCCTCAGTGTTGTTTCATATGTTCCTGTATTATCAAACATAGAAATTCCCTTTGAAGATATAGAAATTGGACACCAAGGGAAAGGAAATATTAGTCATCTACTGGACACCATTGGTCCACAAGTTTTACAGCTCATACAAAGACTTCGTAGACTCTTTTGTATACCCAGTTATGAACATGCTGACTTCGTAGACTCAACCTAGAATGAGCCCAGAGATTAAAAGAGTATTGCGATTGGACAAGAACAACAAGGTGGGGGATTGGTACTTGTACCAAAACCACACAGAGATCAGGATTTATGGCTGTGAGCTAGCCCCCTACAAGTTGCCCAAGTACCTCCCAATGAGGATATTTTCACTTGAGTACTTTAGGAATATGATCAACTCTAATGACATCAACTTCCTAGCTTATAGGAAGAAAACCTAGTTCAAAGTGAAGAACTAGATGGGCCCATTTATTTGCAACAACAGAGAAGTTGGACCAGAGGCTGACAAGTTACTTCAATTAATGAATTTCAAAAAAAGTTCATTTGGAACTATGACCCTCATGGGGTCATAAACAAGCTCATACTCAGGGTTAAATTGGCAACCTACATACACCACCCAAGGCCTTACATTGAACAATATGTTAACCATGATGAGTGGGTGGAGAACACCTTGATTGACATGGACAACACTGTTGTGGACATAGAGAATACACTTATTGATTTGGAGAGACCATTTGATCATAACTCTTTCCTACAGGTTCCAGTACACGGAGGCCAATGAACATTCCTCTCGTCATACAGACTCCAATAAACGAGGAGAAGAATCGTAAGAGGAGTAGGGATGAGCCATATAGCTTTGCCATGGAGACCACTTATGAGCTAATGGAGCCAAACAAGAGGCTGAAATTGAATCCTATCTTTGAGCAGGAAGATAACATTGCATCAGAAGAAATCATTGACACTGAGCCAATGAGACAGAAAGATAAAGAACCAGCTACATCAGAGGAGACACAACAACCCTCAACATCCAACACACAGTTGGTAGATAGACAGCCTAGTATGGAGATCTCTTCCTATGTCAGGCCAGTTGACAAGGAAAAAGACATCAAAGGCAGATTTAAAGAAATCAAAATGAGGAATGAAAGACTGAAGGCAGAAACATATGCACAATATCTCAAGCTCAAGCCACCAAACCAAACCAGATTGATGTCAGCCTTTGACATCAAAGAAGGAAAAATGTTGGTCTCATTCCTACAGCCCACTGTACAACAACCATAGACCTCAACAGACTACAAGAAGACCAATTTTGAGGTTTTGGCCAGGGATGTTCATCCTATTGATCAGATCGAATTTCACAAGCAAGCTGGAGAAATGATATACTCCACCCTCACAGCAAAGGCCATGGTTGCTTACAAATTACATGATTCATTAGATAATGTGACAGACACCATGATAAAGTCATTGGAGGAATTTCTTATTGAACTTGGCCATGACCCAAGTGATGTGAAGGCCATGGAGAAACTGATCAAGAAGGAAAATGAGGACATAACATCTCTCAAGAAACAACTCAAGTTGCCTCACTTGCAGCATCCACAAACAAAAGAAGTCCTTGAGAGCTAGAACAATCATGAGGAGATGATGGACTTGGTGCTACAACCCAATGACTAGCTAAAGGAGATGGAGAAGGAGTTGCATAGCTTGATTCGGCTCAAACAAGCCAACATTAATAATGCTCCTGCAACTGTCGTTCCTACAATGACCACAAATGTGCCTTCTACTTTGGCAGTAGCATTAGCACCCACTGCTCCAATGGCCACTGCACTTCCCACATCCGCACAGACTAGATCACTGACGATGGTCTTAGGAAGACCATGTAGCCTAAATATCTCCCTGAAGAACAGCTTGACCACTTGTGTTGCTGTATAATGTGCGTATATGGAAACGAAATGTGTGTACTTCGTGAGTCAATCAGCGATGACAAAGACACAATCCTTGCCCTATACCATGGGCAACCCTATGATGAAATCCATCGAAATAATCTCCCATTTCTCCTCTAGAATGGGAAGAGGTTGTAATAATCCTGCGGGATGGCTCAGCTCTCCCTTGTTCCTATAGCAAACATCACACTCCCGGATGTGTTGGAGTACGTCCTCCTTGAGGCGCTTCCATGAGAACCTCTCCCTAATGGCCCTGTAGGTTTTGGTAAAACCCTGATGTCCTGCCAATGGGGAATCATGTGATGCCTGGAGTATCTTCTTCTTGAGCTGAGACCCCTCAGTAAAGAAGATCTAGTCCATGTAGTAGATGACCTCATCGACCATCCTGTGCCTGTCATCTGCCACCTACCCATCCAGAACCTCACATGCAAATCTATCCTTGGAGTAGTCTACTAAGAGTTGAGCCCTCCAATCTGTATCCAAGCTCATAAGAGACAATGTGGCTGGTCTACGTGAAAGGGCATCTCCTACCATGTTGTTCTTACCTTTGACATACTCAATGTCAAAGTCATATGCTTGGATCTTACTGATCCACTTCTGCTGCCTCTCCTGTAGCTGCTTCTGCTCCAAAAAGAACTTGAGGTTGTTGTGATCAGTCCTCACCCTAAACCTGTTGCCTGCCAAATACTGCCAGTACTTAGCCAATGCATGCATGATAGCCAGCATCTCCTTGTTGTATATGGAATACAATCTCTCGTGTGGAAGGATCTTCCAGCTCTCAAATTCTATAGGGTGACCTCCCTGCATCAATACTGCGCCAATCCCCTCTCCCGTCGCATCACACTCCAAAACAAATGGTTGTGTGAAATCTAGCAATGAAAGCAACTCCTAGATAGCCCACTCAATCTCATCCTGATAGGCCTTGGGGTGCCTATAGGGGTTGGTAATCACGGCCTGTATGCCCTGCTCAAGCTCGATGGTGTGCTCAAACCATGGATCTAGTGGCTATCTTGGTGGAATCTCCCCAAACACTATGGCATATCGATCAAGGATAGACTGTATCTTTGGGTGTACAGTCTGTCTTGTAGTTCTTGCTTCTGATGCACGCAGATCCACTGCCCACTCTCTATCTCCCTTTCGGAAGACTGCCTCCATCCGATGAGCTAAGATAGCATGAGGTGGATATGTGTGCTATCCCCGTATCTTCTCATGCCTCCCTGTCTTCTCATCATCCCACTCCATCTCCAGGGTCTTCCAATCTATCATGGCCTTCCCTAGAGTGATAAGCCACTGAACCCTAGTATCATGTTGATATCTGGAATATCGACCATGAAAAAGTGGTCAGTCAATGTGTAGGTTCCCATCATCATTGAAAGCTCTAGAACATAATGAGCACACGTCATGGTCTGATCTCCTAGGACCAAGACTGAAAACCCATCGAAGCTCTCTATCTATATACGTCTCCGCTCAACCATATGGGCATTGATGAAATTGTGGGTTGCTCCACTATCAACCAAAATTGATACGCGTTGGCCATATATTGTCCCTCGTACGCATAGCATCAGATACTTGGGAACTCCTCGCAACGCTGCAAGGGCCCCTCCGATGGGTGCAAAAGATGCACCACTTGCTGTTGGTGGTGGAGGTGGAAAAGGTCCCTGTATGGCACGGCTATCCCCTACCTCCACATCCTCCTCGTCATCCTCTTCTCCACTGCTCTCAGAGAAGACCTCAATAAAATGTTCTTTACCAAAAGCACATCTATGTCCTGGTGCCCATGGCTCCTGACAAGTGAAGCACAACTGCTTCTTCTTTAGCTCCCTCCTAGTGGCATCGTCATGTTGTACTCATCCTGGATTCCCCTTTTGAGGTGGAATCCTCACATCCTTCCCCTTAGACTGGAAAGTCTGTCTCTGGGGGTAAGGTGTTCGGGTCCTGGGTAAGAGATCTTGTAAGTCCCTGGTCCTGCTGATAGCGTTCTGGAGCGTAACTGGTCTATTGGATCAGACTAGACCCCAAAGTGGCTCTGCTAACCCCTCAACATACATATAGACCCTCCATGCCATGGAGAGGTCTGGCACCATCACGGAGACCCTCAAGAAATCTACAATGTAGGTCTCTGGACTCCCTGTCTGTTTGAGCCTCGTCAGCTCAATGAAGTGCTACTCTGGATCCCTCCGATCAAATCGCTCCATGAGTCTCTTGGTAAACTCGGCATATGACGTCACTGTGGAGTGCCCAATGTAACCATCCCATGAACCACCAATCCTAGGCCTCGCCATCTAAATGCAACATTGCCACCTTGATGGCCTCTGCCTCCGACATCTGGTTAAGCTGGAAATAAATGTCCAACTTCTCCACCCAAGACTTTGCTGAACTGTTTGATGAGCCATCAAACATAGGCAAGTGGAATATACTCACTTCACGGTGGGTGTCATCATCATGATAATGCCGGTACCCTCTGTGATGATCGTGGGGTCTATTATCCCACTGGAGCTGAACAAAATATCTGAATGAGAGGGCTTCCCTGAACTCCTACCCATAGGCCTGGTACTCTACAAAATAATCGCCCATATGCCCAGGCTCTGACTCCTATTGGGTTGCGGACCCGTGTTTTCTCATAAGAAGGTGGGCATGGTAGAGCGTGTAGGGGCATGTGAGGCCCCCTGCTGCGCAGTATCACGCTACTCTGGCAAGTGATGGGATGCACCTGATCCCTCACCGATCTGAAAAACTCGTGGGCTCTCTCGCTATGTGACCTCTACTACTGTGAATCTCTGCCCCATCACCTCAATCTGCCTCGACAAATCCTGCACTGATTTGAGTAGCATGTCCGCAAATCTCTTCCCGTCCTCGTCTGCCATCTACTCTGCGTCCACTACTGGCTCTCTTTGTTCTGCGTATACCACAAGTTCCTCTTGTTTTGTGTCTACCACAAGAACATAATCTCCTTTCCGTAGGTATTCTCCAACCTATGCCCAGTGTCTCTGTATCTCTGACCTCTGTAACAGATATAGGGTTTTTCCCCCGGTGACATAGATTGCTAGCTCCACAGGCTGAGCCAGATCTATGCTCTGATACCACTATAATGTTCCTAACCTAGAATATTCCTCAAACGCCAGCAAAGACTCCAACCAAATATGTGCAAATGATATAATAACCCATAAGTGATAAAATAACAGTGGAACAACGTATAATAATGTAAACCGGAAATATAAGCAGATACACAAGAAATGCAGCGAAAAATGCTAAGCCATTTTATTATACTGAGCAATAAATGAGTACAAGAGGTGATTAGACAAATGGCACCTCGACTTGCACAAGGCAATAAATGACAAGAATGGCCTCTTTGCGTGGATGTTGTTGTTGTGCTGCTACTGCTGCTAGAAAACAAATGATGATTTGGGGCTGCTCCCCTCCTTAAAAAAATATGAAACTCTGGATTCAGGCTCTACTCAAGAAACACAAAAAAACCTAGAAAGCTTTCCTGGAATGGCCTCACACTAATTTATGTCCCAGCTACTGGGAAATTTCCATGCTTCTGTTGCTGCTAGAAATCGAATGAGGATTTGGGGCTGCTCCCCTTCTTAGAAAAGGCTGAAACTTTGGAATCAGACTCTACTCAAGAAACCAAAAAAAACCCTAAAAGCTTTTCTAAAATGGCCGACCCGCGAAAATCACCCCCTTGGGGTTCTGCGCAGTTCCTCAAAGACGCTGATGAAACTGCTGCTGAAATGCTGATGAAACTACTGCTGGAATGCCAATGGAAATACCTTGCCCGAGCAAGCACTTAAAGTCCCCTAGGGCTAAGGGTGAGATCTTCGAACGGAGACACTCAATGCACTAAACAGTGTTGCAGACTAGCTAAATAGCCAGCATGCTCTAAGTCGAAATGACTATCACAAATGCTCATAACCAGAATGATCCCAAATGAGGGGGTTCCTTTATATTTTATAGCATCTGCCTCTCACAATCCCTAGGCTCACTTTCTCCTACGTGATCCCCTTCTTGCCATGTGTTCCTTCCCTCCTGCACAGTCCCTCCATGTGCCTGCATGGGCCCCATTTCTTCATCCCCCTTTGGCCCCCTTTATTCCCCCTTAAGTCACAACATTGTGCTACCTAGGAAATGACTTTTTATTCTAAAGTAAGTTATGTTCCCCCTTCCTCACTTTTTATTTAAAAATAACTATAGAAGGCAAAAATCGAACAAAATCGAACATTCCAATTAGCCATAGCTAATTAGGAATATTATAGGAATCCTTAATTTCTCCCTAGATCTGATTTGAACCCATTCACCATTTAGCCTTTGAGATCTACAATAACTCATCTATCTTGCTCTATAGACTATTTTTAGACCTGAATCCAGTCTTTTTTGTCAGACATCCGACTCCATAGACCAATGGTATAAGCCAAACCTCTATCCATGTAAGTAAAGTGATCCCACCACCAAATTTTCAAAACAAAAGTCAAGTGCAAGCAATAAATAGCCTAAAATCATCTTAACTAAACCAAAGTTAACTTATAAAGAGAGAGCCCTCTCTGAGCATCAAGAAGGCTAGGTCATGATCTCCAAAAGTGGTTTGTGGTTACCTTAGGTTTTTCTTTCTTCATACTTCAAGAGAAATATAAGAGTGATAACATTTATGGTGACCATACTGGGGACTTCAATCCTCAGTGTCATAAAACTTTAAGGAAACCTTAAATTTAATCTTGAGCCCCTTAAGGTCATTTTCTGAAGTAAATTTTCAAAAGTTTCATAAAAATAGTTTAAAAACTTAAAATTCTGGCTCTTAAGAAGATTCACTATACCAGGGAGAACCAAGATCCAAACCCTACAAGTATAGTTGATGACCGAGAGAGAGTTTTAAGAAAACCAAAAACAACAGAAACTCAAGCCAGTAGTAGTAGGTTAGTTAGATCCAATTCACTCCTTGAAGAATTGTCAACTTTAGAGGACATCCCTTTTAATTTGTCATTTGATCTCTCATTATTTAGAAGTAAATTTGAGAATGCAATCTGTTATCACCCAAAACTTATCTAAACTTGGACAGTTTACATTTCTTCCTTAGTCATAGTGTTAGTTAGGGGTTAAGTCATTTTTATGTCTTTAGAGTCCAAGTCATAGGGTTAGAGTCTAATTTCCATCATCAAATAAAGTTCAACAACCATGTTTTTCTCCTTATGGATCCCATATCATGTTTAAAGTTTCATGTGTCTGGTCATTTCAAAAATTTGAACGCGCTACGAAATTGTCTAGGCGTTTTCATAGCACAAAGTACTGAAATTACACTACATGCGCTACGAAATCGAGGATTCATAGTTAAACATTTTCGTAGTGCAAAACCCTGAATTTACACTGGATGTGCTACGAAATCGGGGATTTGTGAACAATCATGTCTAATTGTCAAATCCACTAGAATCCGTTAAAATTTCATCATCAAGTGTCAGTCCATGAACCTTACCTCTCACATACAACCATTCATATCCATCATTAGATTCATTAGGGGTCATTTGTCTGCAATCATTTCAAATTTCAAAAAAGGAAAGGGTTAGTTCATCCTGGCCATATTCATGTTTTCTTGATCATATTCATGCAAGAAACACTTGATGTTGTTCTTAAGTTTGAGTTAAAAAAGCCCAGGGTGAGCAGAGACCGGAATTCTTCTGCAGGCTTCAAGCGAGGCAGTTCTTCATCAAATTCAAGCGAGGTAGCTCTCCATCAAATTCAAGCGAGGTAGTTCCTCAATGAAGCAAGGCGTTTCTTCAAGGTTTTCTATCTACAGGGATTTCAAAGAAGAAATGTTGGAAGAAAGAAAGAATTACAGGTCAAGCCGATGTCTGAGAACTGAACCTGAAGGCTTAGATGCTCTCACAAAGGATAAAAAAATTGAAGAAGCCTTCAAAAATTAGGTTGTTGCAGGTTCTATGAGAAACTACAGGGAGGACATAACCAAGTGACCAAGGAATTTGCTCTAAATTTCACAGGTTTACATACAAATATTGGAGTGTTAGAATTGCCAATTTCTCCTGAAGTTATATCTTCAGTCATAGAAATTCCTAGAGGTCAGGAAAAGTGGTTTAAGGATTTCAAGTTTGAAATGGAACCTTGCAAGATATTCTTGAAACCAGAGTTTGTAGACACAAATTTAACCAAAGTAGTGCCAAAGGGTTATGTCAAAGATTCATATGCCAACCTACTCTCATGCATACAAAGGTACTTCACCTGTGAAGGAAGATACGAAAAGGTGTATTCTTATCATTTCAAACTCCTATTGCATTTCACTGGGATAATATCTCTAGATCTACCTTTCTTTTTGTTTCGGAGCTTAGGAAAGATGTCTGATAAAATATAGTTGAAGAAAGAGGCATGTGAAACATCAATGTTCCATCATGGCTTAGTTAAATTAATTGTCTTGCATGAAATTCAGAAGGTAGATAGAGAGTGGTCTTCATTTCTCTTTATGTCCGGTTTTAGAGCTGAAATAGGACTTAGCCCTAGGGCTAAGGAAATATCATCGCTAGTGACTAGTCACCATGCAGAAGAAAGGTCAAGCAGGTTTGTTAAACTGAAGACCAAAAAGGAAGTTAAGGAGCCAGTGACTAAAACACCATTGGTTGTTCAAGATACTCCTTAGCATTCACAGAAGAAGAAAGTTCAAATTAAGGAAGCAACACAAGAGTAGTCCATTGGTGAAATAGTCCAGAGAAGGGTAACTAGAAGTCAAATAGCCAAAGAAAAGGGTAAAACAATGGTCACTGATGAAAGCCCAGTCTCAAAGGGAAATTTTAATGATCTTCTTTAGGCTATTGACATTGAAGAGTCCCCTCTAGTCCATGTAGACTTCATTGAATTAGGTGAGGGCAAGTCAAAAAAGATGAAATCCTCTAAAAAGATATAGTTTGATGATCAGGTTTCAGAATTTGTTTTTAAGCCCAGAAGGCATGTGATTAGGCAGTCCAAAAGGTTACAGGAGGCAGAGCTAGAGGTAAGTGAGACAGGGGAGATATCAAGATTCTGTGAAGAGCTTGTAGTTCCAGTAATGCGACCATCACTCATGCACGAAGATGACAGAAACATAGCAGTCAATACTCAAGAAGAAGAAAATAACTATGAAGAAGTCAAGAAGAAATTGAAGCTTGCCAATCTTGAGATTGCCAAAATTAAGAAAAGGGCAAGGAAACATGCAGTTGATAAATCCAATTTCAAAAGAATGAAGGCCCTGTGGGAAGATGGAAAAGCTTCAAAACCTGAAGTACTTAGTAGAGACGCTCAATACTTCGCCTGGATTGTCCTTGCAATCAGGGAACCAAGGTATATCATATGGATCAATGACAGACTAAGAACTAATATCAGGGTGATGAAAAGACAAATTGAAGACCTTGAAATTCAGCTGAGCAAGTCTGGAGGTTAGCCTCAGCACAAATGAACAAGAAAGTAAGTGATGAAATGCTAATAACAATTCTAGTTGAAACAAAGACATTACTTTTTGAAGAGTTTTAAAAGATGGGTGATGTTAGGTATATGTGGCATATGTACATAATGAAACAACTGTGAAGAATCCTTAGAAGGAAAGTTTTAGGAAAAAATTGTGTAAATTGATTCACACAGCAGTTTCGTAGCGCACTACGAA
The DNA here is from genome assembly GCA_000404065.3 of Pinus taeda. Classification (NCBI taxonomy): domain Eukaryota; kingdom Viridiplantae; phylum Streptophyta; class Pinopsida; order Pinales; family Pinaceae; genus Pinus; species Pinus taeda. Next base: position 10,207 of record APFE031425937.1, on the reverse strand, counting down.
ACTACTATAGGTAACATACATTGTAGTTTCGTAGCACGCTACGAAACTACTGTAGGTGCAATTTTGTATTTTTTTTTATCAATATTCAAAGGAAAGAAGGGGTTATTTTTGAAGAAGGATGCTACTGGAGACATGTAAGGAGATCATCTGAGAAAGTTTAAAGCCCAAGTAAAGGAAAAAAACTCAAGGAATGAAAGATATATGCAGGAACAAAGTTTTGCGCTACAAAAACAATAGTTTATTTCACAGCACATCCAGATTGAATTTCTTCATGCAACTTCAAGGAGTTTATTTTTTTCACAAGTGTAAGAGTAGGGTTGTATGGCTAATTCAACATATGTTATATGATTAAAGGGGCTAGTATGGTCAGCAGGAGATTCGAGGAACACCATTGAAGACCAAGGCTACACTGTAGGGGACATTTTCCTAGCTTTCAGGACAGATAAAGGAAGAAGTTATTGAAGGCCAGCAAGAGGGTTATGGACATTACCAAGGTCGAAGTTAAGGACGAGAAGCTGTCAAGTATCAAATTTAATTCCTAGTTTAAGTTGTTACTATCATAATAAGGATTTGCACTCCTAATTGTATTAGGACTCTAAGATCGTTAGATAAATGCTACTTGTAATTAATAGTATGTTTAGGTTTGAATAGGTGTCAAGCTAGGAAATTCGAATTCCCCTCATGTTGGATCAGGGAATCTAATATTGTAATGATAATTCTATAAAGGACAAGAGGTGGAATGCCTCAGGGTTGGCAATTTTCAAAAGAAACAAGCATACTACATTATTGTAAGAGACTGTGTGTTTTTATGTTAATACAAAGATTTTGGCTTCACTACTCAGGATTCAAAGAGAGTTTTAATGCTCGATTTTCTCATGGCCTTTTTCATCTACTTACTTGCAGTGGTATGAACACATGTTACTTAGAATTCATTGATAATTCTCTAACTTCCTTCATGTGTTTATAAATTGTGTTCCTTTCATTATGACTCTGTTTTGCTAATACATTAAGACTCTTTATGCCCTGACTTGCATGTCAAGTTGATCTTGTCGTTGTAATAAAACATGCTCAGATTCCATAGCCCAATAGATGTTTGTTGACTGGTATTTCAACCATTTATACGTTTTTATTTGTTTTTTTCCATAGATTTAGCCATATAATCCTTAAATTGAAATCTTTAACCCAATGAGAGAGCCCTCTCGGGTTGAGGAGGCTAAGCCTCAACCAAAAGTTTGGTTTGAAATAGTTACTCAAAGTCTTCTTGATTTGCAGCCTATCAGGGGCTGATTTTGTGATAACATTTTGGTGCGTCTGCCAGGAGTCTGAAGATTACTCATTCCCGAAATCAAGAAGCTGAACTTCTGAAGGTAGCAGGAGCTCAGGAATCTTTTTCAGGATGCAAAACTCCCTTGGTGACTCCATTGTTGAAGAATTCAAATTTCATAGATTTATGGTGATTCTATTGAACTTATGAAGAACTCAGATGCTGCCATTCTTGTTTCAAGGTATGCATGTATAATTTTTTTCAGAAATTCATGGTTTCCCAAATCATTTTCCCAAGGATACATATTTTTTAAGGAATAATCCAAAATTCAATGGAGAAGATTTGAGTTTAACTTTGAAGCATATATCAGATTTTTGTGATTTTACCAAGCTTCTTAGAGTAAAACATGAGGATGTTTGCATTATGTTCTATGATTCATTTCAAGGGAAATGTAAACAGTGGATTGAAAGCTTTCCTATCAAATCTATTAAGTCATTTGCAGACTTTTGGCTTATGTTTTTGGAGGAATGGATAGACAGAACAGAGTTGGTGGCAAACTCTCCTTCAATTCAAGGTTTCAAACAATCGAATGATGATCATATTAATGAAGAAATAGATGAAAATTTTTCTTTGTCCTTGTCTTCCTATCTAAAATCATTTGAGTGTAAGATAGAAGATAAGATGAAATTTTTGGATGAAGTTGCTAAGAACATTGAGAAAGACATTGAAGGTTTGCAAGGTCAAATTCAATCATATAGTCCTCATGATCATGATCATACTTTTCAAAATCTTTCTATGGAAGAATACAAAGAGAGGGTGTTGCTTTCTTTCTCTTTTGAGATTGAGGAAGAATACATTATTTTTTAAAATCAGTTTGAGGAGTAGTTTGAGAGAACATAGCTGAAGCCTTATGTAGATGATCAAAGTATTGGCCAGTTGTCCAAATCTGCAGAATATCACAAGAAACATCAAACTGACCATGTGTTTTTTGATCCTATAGCTAGCTACATGGAAAGGTTCTATAGTCCAGATTCCCAACTATATTTCCATTTTGAAGATTAGATATATCTCATGCTGCCTCAGTTATTTCAGTATCATGTTTATTTTTGCTTCAAGCACAGCCAAGAGATTCAAGTGTTAGATCAGATCAGTGACTGGCTTCATTGGAAGTTTTATGTTCCTTAAGCTACAAATGGAGATTGCAGCTGATAGGGTAGGTAAGAGTGTGTGAATAAGCTCAAGGTAGGTTGACTGAGTATTTTTTTCTTTAGTAGGTGCAGTTTGAGTCCTTCTTGCAGAAATCATTAAAACTTAGGGAGTAGATTGGGTAGAATTTCAGAGTTTTATTCTGAAGGATGGATAGCAGAACTAGAGCTACCAGTTCTTAGTGTACCACTAGGGCACACTATCCCTAGTCGAGCCACTGTTATCACCCAAAAATTCTCTAAACTTAGACATTTTACATTTGTTCCTAATGCATAGTGTTAGATAGGGGTTAAATCATTTTTATGTCTAAGTCATAGGGTTAGAGGCTCATTTCCATCAGCAAATAAAGTTCAACAACCTTGTTTTGCTCCTTATGGATCCCATCTCATGTTTAAAGTTTCATGTGTCTAGTCATTTAAAAAATTTGAACGCGCTACAAAATTGTCTAGGCGTTTTTGTAGCGCAAAGTCCTGAAATTAAAGTACATGCGCTACGAAATCAGGGATTCGTAGTTAGGCATTTTCGTAGCGCAAAACCACAAATTTACACTGGATGCGCTACAAAATTGGGGATTCGTGAATAATCATGTCTAGTTGTCAAATGCACCAAAATCCGTTAAAATTTCATCATTAGGTGTCATTCCATGAACCTTACCTCTCACATGCAATCATTCATATCCATCATTAGATTCGTTAAGGGTCATTTGTCTGCAGTCATTTCAAATTTCAAAAAAGGAAAGGGTTAGTTGATCTTAGCCATATTCATGTTTTCTTGGTCATATTCATGCAAGAAACACTTGATGTTGTTATTAAGTTCGAGTTAAAAAAGCCGAGGGTGAGCAGAGACTAGAATTCTTCCGCAGGCTTAAAGCGAGGCAACTCTTCATCAAATTCAAGTGAGGCAGCTCTGCATCAAATTCAAGCGAGGTGGTTCCTCAATTAAGCAAGGTAGTTTCTTCCAGGTTTTCTATCTACAGGGATTTCAAAGGAGAAATGTCGGAAGAAAGAAAGAATTACAGGTCAGACCGATGTCTGAGAACTGAACCTGAAGGCTTAGATGCTCTCACAAAGGATAAAACAGTTGAAGAAGCCTTCAAAAAAGTAGGTTGTTGGAGGTTCTGTGAGAAACTATAGGGACGACATAATCAAGTGACAAGGAATTTTCTCTAAATTTCACAGGTTTACATACAAATATTGGAGTGTTAGAATTGCCAATTTCTCCTAAAGTTATATCTTTAGTCACAAAAATTCCTAGAGGTCAGGAAAAGTGGTTAAGAATTTCAAGTTTGAAATGGCACCTTGCAATATATTCTTGAAACCAGAGTTTGTAGACATAGATTTAACCAAAGCAGTGCTAAGGGGTTATGTCAAAGATTCATATGCCAACCTACTCTCATGCATACAAAGGTACTTCACCTGTGAAGGAAGATACCACAAGGTGTATTCTTATCATTTCAAACTCCTATTCATTTCTGTGGGATAATATCTCTAGATCTGCCTTTCTTTCTATTTCGAAGCTTAGGCAAGATGTTTGATAAAATACAGTAGAAGAAAGAGGCATGTGAAACATCATTGTTCCATCATGGCTTAGTTAAATTAATTGTCTTGCATGAACTTCAAAAGGAAGATAAAGAGTGGTCTACATTTTTCTTTATGTCCAATTTTAGAGCTAAAACAGGACTTAGCCCTAGGGCTAAAGAAATATCATCGCCAATGACTAGTCATCATGCAGAAGAAAGGTCAAGCAAGTTTGTTAAACTGAAGGCCAGAAAGCAAGTTAAGGAGCCAGTGATTAGAACACCATTAGTTGTTCAATATACTCCTCAACATTCAAAGAAGAAGAAATTACAAATTAAGGAAGCAACACAAGAGCAGTCCATTGGTGAAACAATCCAGAGAAGGGTAACTAGAAGTAAAATAGCCAAAGAAAGGGTAAAACAGTGGTCACTGATGAAAGCCCAGTCTCAAAGGGAAATTTGAATGATCTTCTTCAGGCTATTGACATTGAAGAGTCCCCTTTGGTCCAAGAAGACTTCATTGAATTAGGTGAGGGCGAGTCAAAAAAGATGAAATCCTCTAGAAAGCTAAAGTTTGATGATCAGGTTTTAGAATTTGTTTTTAAGCCTAGAAGGCCTATGACTAGGTAGTCCAAAAGGTTACAGGAGGCAGAGCCAGAGGTAAGTGAGACAGGGGAGATATCAAGATTTCGTGAAGAGCTCGTAGTTCCAGTAATGCAACCATCACTCATGCACGAAGATGACAGAAACAGAGCAGTCGATACTCAAGAAGAATAAAATAACTATTAGGAATTCAAGAAGAAATTAAAGCTTGTCAATCTTGAGATTTCCAAACTTAAGAAAAGGGCGAGGAAACATGTAGTTTAGAAAGCCAATTTCAAAATAATGAAGGCCTTGTGGGAAGATGGAAAAGCTTCAAAACCTGAAGTAGTTAGCAGAGATGCTCAATACTTCACCTGGACTATCCCTACAATCAAGGAAGCAAGGTATATCAGATGGATCAATGAAATACTAAGAACTAATATGAAGGTGATGAAAAGACAAATTGAAGACCTTGAAATTCAGCTGAGCAAGTCTGGAGGTAAGCCTTAGCACATATGAACAAGAAAGTAAGTGATGAAATCCTAATAACAATTTTGGTTGAAACAAAGACATTACTCTTTGAAGAGGCTTCAAGGACGGGTGATTTTCGGTATATGTGGCATATGTACATAATGAAACAGCTATGAAGAATCTTTAGAAGGAAAGTTTTTGGAAAAAATTGTGTAAATTGATTCACACAGCAGTTTCATAGCACGCTACGAAATTGTTGTACGTAACATAGACAGTAGTTTCATAGCTGATCTAGGTGGCTGTTGGTGGCCACCCACCTATCCCATTTGGACCCCCGAAATTGTCTCTTTTAGTTTTTTTGGTTTCCTAAATTGTAGTACAGTTTATTATTTTGAGCAGTTTTTCGGGTCCTGAACTTCCGGAGCCATTTTTAGGCCCTAAATGACGTTTTCTGGGAAATCTGGGGTAACAAGGGTGCATGGACCCATGTTTCCTCCGAAAGTGGTAGTGCTTGGATAGATCTTTCTAATGAGCTATTATACGCATCAAACGGAGATCATATGCCAAAGTTACGACCCCGAGAAATTGATGTACCAATTTACCCAAACGGGGCCCACAATTTGGTGTTTCATATTCTAGGGTTAGGTTTCGGGATGTGAAGGGTTTTCCATTGTTTCTCAACAATAAATAGGCCTTCGAGCCTCATTGTAACACAGTTTAGAATAGTTCAAAGGCATGTAGCCACCACATCTCTTCTCAGAGATAAGCTACCATCGCCCTAGCTGGTTTATTTCCATTTCTGGTTGTAAGCATATTTCAGTATTTTCCATTAATGAAATGAAGTATTATTTCCGCTGCATCTTTATGTATATGGTTATCTCTGTATTTTGTTGTGTTCCTGTTTAAATCTGGATCAGTGGTATCAGAGCTGTCTACTTTTTCTTTGTTTTTCTTTGCATGTCCCCAACGAGGTCAGGATATAAGGAGTTAGGGCTTGAACTGGTCGAACCTTTGCAAGACTAGCCTCGCAAATCTCGACGACCTCCCATGGCAGATGAGAAGAGAGACGAGGGGGTAGGAGATCCTATCAAAATCTTGCTCAAAGAAGCCCTTGAGCAGCAAAGGAACACGATGATGGATAGCTTTGCGCAGATCCTTCAGTGGCTACCCAGAGGCAACGCATCGGCTTCCAACAGCTACTCTTGGAATGCCACACCGTTTAAGGTACAAGTTAATTTTGAAATCCCCATCTTCGAGGGTCAAATTGACATAGATTCTGTAGATAAATGGTTAAATCTGTTAGATGGGTATTTTTCTGTTCATGAATTTTCAAGTCGGGAAAAGATTGTTTTCACTCTTCTCAAAGCAGCCCCCCACGTCAAGGATTGGTGGGAAAACTATTGCGAGCAAAAGGATGAAAGTACAGGCTCACTATTTTCAGCCACACCCACTTGGAATGACTTTTGGGATGCCATCAAGGAGCAATACTACCCTGTCAAACGCTATGAGGACAAATACATCAAATGGACCACACTGCGGCAGGGATGAGACCAAGATGTGCCGGAGTTCACAAACATTTTTCATACCCTTCACACATAGTTAGGTATCAAAGATTCTGAGCTGCATTTGGTACTCAAATACTGCGACTGCCTATACAGATACATCCAAGAAGAGATGGAGTTCTTAAACATCTCCTCACTCGGCACGACATATCGATTGCTATCAAAATCGAGCAAAAGTTAAAACAGAAGAAGCGAGACTTTGGATCTGCAAATCCGAAGCCCAAAGGACAAAG
>APFE031425931.1:0-11645 GCA_000404065.3 Pinus taeda | reverse complement strand
ATATGACCTGATCCAGCAAAGCCAAGAGGGGCATAAAGACCAGCTCCTCCATCAGGGTTATGGCATGCCTAACGGGATGCAAAATTTGACACTAATGAGACACCTACTAATGCAAATGCAAAGAGCTTTTCGATCACTGATGGAGGGCTTTCAAGACCGACACTAACAAAATGCATTCTTAAATTAGAAGCATTGGGGCTTTAAAATAAAACAATGAAATTGATGGTTTTTTGGAAAAGTCTTTATAAGACTTGAACAAGGGATTTTTAATGCTATTGAACCTGTTGAAAAGAAGATGGTTGGGTTGTGGGTTTTGAACTATTTTTTGAGGATAGTTTCTACGAATTATTTTGATTTGAGTTTGCCAAGAATTGAAAGATAAGTTTCTGCATATTAATTGGGATTGCCAGTGGGTGAAAATTACCGCGTATTGAAGTTTGAATTAGGTAATTGTTTGAGGTGCATGTTATCATATACATGAGTGTAGAAGATCCTGGTGATTGCAAGCTCTAGGCTTGCGTCAAATTTTTGTATCAGAGCTTGGCTCTGTTGAAATGAAGAATGTTTGTTTGAAGACAGAAGGTTTGTTGAAATGAATGTATAATGAAGATCAGATTTTAAATCTGAAATGCAGTATATACAATTGCAATTGATCAAAATGCAGGAAAAGGAGATCAGATTCTAATTTGACAGTCAAGCAACCAGAATGCAGCTGAATGAAGGAAGAGTCATGCAGGTATTGTGTTTGGTTAATTTTGATTTGAGTTTTACTGACAAATAAATGGATAGAGGATTGATGGTTGCAGCAAAGAAGAAACTCAACAAAGAAGGAATTATTGCTGACAGTTGAAGTTTGCCGGATAAAGCCAAAATATTGGAAGAGAGGATTAGATTTTAAAATCTGATTGACAGTGAAATTTCACAGAGGAAGCATAAAAATTTGGCGGAATAGATTTGTAGAAGTGGTGAGATTCTGAAGGTAATTGAAGTGCAGGTGAATGGAAGAACAAGATCAGATGAGATCTTGGAGGTAAGATGATATGTTTTTGAAGAATAGAATATTATAGTCTTTGCATTGAAATATTATTGAAACTAACAAATAAAGGAAGCTGGTGAAAGTTTCTAAGTGAAAAAATAGAGGTGGCAGAACCTTGAGGAAATCCAATAGAGATTGGATAAGGAAGACAGTTGTGAACAGGCAGATGAGTTGAAGCCATGAAGAGCAAAGAGAAGTGCTCAAAGGAGGTTCCGGAGATTGAGAACCAATTGCTTGCCAAAAGACTGAGTGAGGAGAGCTTGGTGAGGTAAGTGGCGGCAGGAAAGGACTTGCTGTTGAAGAGGCTTTAGTGCAACTCATAGAAAAGTGAGTAAGGAACTCATAGAGATGGAAAGGATGATGACTAGTGACAGTCGTAACAAAGGTTCTGAAATAAATCACAGCAGAGGACAAAAGGAGAAGGGCGCCAAGGCAGTTGGCATACAGAGACAATTAAGCAAAGAGGAATATGAAAGGGAGAAGGCTGAAATAGAAGTTCAGCTTGAGGTGTTAATGGAGATGTTGCAAATAAATGAGGTAGACCAGAAGCATGGTTATGTCATCAGAAAGAAGCTAAAGTGGCAGAGGCTACAAAAGAAGTGGAATCATCAGGTAAATATGTAGTTGATAAAGGAACTAAGGGAACTTGAACATGTTATTGATGCCAGATAGAGGATAGAGAAGCTCGAAACAGTTGAGCTACAACAAAATGAAGATGTTGAAGTTTCAATATGTTACCCAGAGAGTGGACCATTACTTTTTGAAAGTGATGAAGAACTGGAGGAGTTGAATCATATGAATGATTTGAAGCAGCCGAAATATTTGATGACTGAAGCATCAAATAAGACCATAAGGTCTTGTGATTTTAAAACTAATGATTTGTGTGTGATTGCAGGTTTGGGGGAAGAGGAAGAACATCTACTGAAGGATGTTAAAGAAGATTTAGCAGAATAAAGACCATGTGATAATGAGACAATAACAAATGAGGAAATGGAAGATCGTGTAAAGTTTCTGAAGTCCACTCTAAGTAAAATTATTGAGTTATATAGAGAATTGGACTTCCAAAGGAAGAAATTGGAAGAACAGAGGATGAATATCCGGGATAGATTGCTGAAGAAGGATGATAAAGTGGTTGTCGTAAATAATAATCAAAAAGAGATTGCAGATGGAGAGCAAAGGAATGTTGCAGAGGGAAAGGAAGTTTGGGAGGCCGCAACATTCATAGTGACAGCTAGAGCAACATGTGAGGCAACATTTATAGTAACAGCAGCAGAAAAGGTGATCAAAACAAGTGAAGAACAAGTAAGAATGAGAGTTCAGCAATCAAGAGATGGAAACAATCTTCACTGCCGGCCTCCTGAAGAAGTTTGACTATAGGGGCTGAGAGAGAGGTAGGAAACACTGTATCAACTCCATAAACAAGCTCAAAAGGGGATGTACTAATGGATTTCTTCTGACTGACCCGATCTACCCAAAGTGCATTGACATACCTCTTATGCCAGCTTTTCTTGTTTATTTCCAGTAGCTTCTTGATGATGTTGACCAATGATTTATTTGAAGACTCCGCCAATCCATTTCCTTATGGATGATAGGCAGTTGAGTGACCCAAAATGATGTGACATTTATGACAAAATTCTACCATCCTTTTCGATTTGAAAGTTGTTGTGTTATCAGTGATCAACTTATCCAGGAAACCAAAGCGAGACAAGATGTTATTTTCAAGGAATGAAATAATTACTGCATCTGTAGCTTGTCTGGTGGGAATTGCCTCGATCCATTTTGTGAAATAGCATGTCGCTGTGAGGATCCATCTATGCTGACCGGAAGAAGCGAGATGATTTCACCAATGAAATCCAACCCCCATTGCTGGAATGGAGCACTCACCTCAATAGGCTTAAGTGGTAAAGGCTGTAACTTCTGCCTTCCTTCAAAAATCTGGCACTTATGACAGTTCTTGATGATCTTATATACATCAACAAACAATGTCGGCCAATAGTATCCCGCTCTCAGAATTTTATTTGTTGTTGATTTCCAAAAAAGGTGACCACCACAGTCTCCTTCGTGGAAATCCTCCATGACCTTCTTTGCTTCTTTTTCCACCAAAAAATTTAACAGAACGCCATCAGTATCTTTCCAATAAAGTGCAGAATTCAGAATGCAAAACTTGGCAGCCTTCAATTTGAGTGTTCTAGCCTTGTTTCTAGTCATGCTGGGTGGTGGTGGCAATTTTTAAGCACATATATGATATCTAAATACCACGGAAAAGGAGAAAACGTTTCAGATACCTGAATTGACGATCCTTCCTCATTCTCATCGGACATAGCAGCAATCAGATTTATGTCTAAGGCATGCAAGTTTGACTCGGCCATTAACTTTGCCAATCCCTATCCTTTAACAAGCTTTGTGGGCTTTATTTCCACATCATATTCCAACAAAGTTGCAATCCACTTGCCTCGTCTTCCTTCCAGGTCGGTCTGCACTAAAACATCTTTGACAGCAGCGTTAGGAACATAGGCCAAAATATGAGAATGTAGAATATATACCCGAAAATATTTTAATGCTTTCACAAGTGCAAGGGCTTGTTTCTCAATGATATTGTATTTTAAGGCTGCATCTCTTATAGCTCTGCTGAAGAAAGAAATTGGTCTTTCGTGATCATCCCTTTTTTGTAATAACATCGCTGCCATAATATGCTCCGAAGCAAATGAAAACAATATGAAATCCTGAGTGTAGTTCGGGCTGACTAGAATTTGAGCTGAAGAAAGAGCCAATTTGACTAAATTGAAATATTTTACAGCCTGCTCCATCCATTTTACTTGGCTATCCTTCTTAAGCATGTTTGTAATCTCTCTTAGGTGCTCAGTAAGATTAGGTACAAAGTGAGGTAGAAAATTCATTTTACCATTGAAAGATTGAATCTCTTTCTTATTCTAGGGCAGATCAATTTGCTGAAATGCTTGTACACGTGCTCGGTCAATACGAATGCCATTTTTTGAGATAATGTGCCCGAGTAATTTGCCTTCCTCCATGGCGAACAAGCTCTTTTTCGGATTCAGTGACAAGCCATATTTTATGCACTTTTAAGAGACAATTTTTAGATGGTACATGTGTTCTTCATCAGATTTGGAAAACACCGTCAGATCATCTAGGTACACAACCAAAAAGACATCCTTCTCATTTGCGAAAGCAAAGTCCATTGCATGCTGAAATGTGGCACCCGTGTTCTTCAAACCGGAAGGCATTTTAGTGTAATGAAAGGTTCCCCATGGAGTGGTGAACACTGCCTTGTCTCGGTCATCCTCATGGATAGAAACTTGGTTATATCCAGAATAACCATCAAGTAGTGACATACAAGATGCTCCCACTACTTGCTGAAGTATATGGTCCATTTTGGGCAGTGGATAGTTATCTTTCAATGAAACTTTATTGAGATTTCTAAAATCAATGCGCAAGCGAATCTCACCTATCTTCTTTGTACGGGCACCAAATTAGAGATCCAATCTGAAAATCTGATGGGAACGATGATTTCTGATTTGTACAACCTATTTATCTCCTTTTCAATTGATTGCAGTAGCTTAGGATTTAGCCTCCCAAGCAAACACATCTGCAAATGAAGACAACAAACTGATATATTTGACTTTGATCCTTTGTGGCAATGCTTTAGATAGTTTTATCATTTTAGGATTACCAGTTGTTTCGATATTGACCTCTTCCACACCCTTCTCTATTGGCTGCAATGTTGGTTTGCGGGCTACATCATCTTGATCAAAGAGTTCTTATAAAGGTATCAAGCCTTTAGGAATAACGTTATTCTTTAGCTGCAGCACGTCCATCTGATTTATCTGCACATCATCTTTCCCATTATCGTTACCATCATCATTTTCTACATCAATTGAGGTCTCTTTGAATTTACCTTTGTTTTGCAGAAAATCATCAATCTCCTCATCATCTTGGAAAACTTGCCAATATCTCTGATTGTCCGGGACTGTCGGACGATGCTTGACATGGATTTCGAATTTATTGCTTGAGTTCATTGGGATCTTCAAACTACTTGCTGCCTTGGCAAGAGCATCAGCAATGTTATTTTGTATACGAGGCACACATGTCAATGTGTATTTTGAAAATAATTTTAGGATGTCTAGGACTACATTCTGATAAGCCCGCATCGGAGGATGATTTGCTTGATATTCACCTCTGACCTGCTTAATCACCAATTCGGAGTCGCCATATACTGCAATCCTCTTAGCATCTAGCTTTCTTAGAATTTTTAGGCCAGCAATCAGAGCTACATACTCAGCTTCATTGTTTGAACAATCAAAAGCCAACTTGTAAGAGCATACTCGCACGTTACTAGGCACTTTGTTCGGGGCGGAGAAAGGACTGCGTACCCAAATTCCAATTCCAGCGCCATCATTTCCCCTTGCTCCATCGAAATCCATGGTCCACAAACCTTCTTCCTCCTCTTGCAAGTGTTGAAAATCTGTTTGTTGTGCTTTGTCTTCTTGCTGTCCATTACTTTCAGCTGATTGCTCAACGATGTTCTATTGTTCTTGTCCCTCTCTCTTTAAAACTCCTCTAAAATTTTCTATTATTTCTGGAATGTCATCTGCTTCTACTAACTAACTATCGATATCAGTGAAACTATTAGAATACAAAACAAAAACTCGAAATCTGTATGTACATAATTAATCGGATGATTTATTGGTTTCTCCTTGCCTGTAATCATGTATTTCATTTTTTGCTCCCGATATAGTTTCCTCATTTGGCCAAACACCGGAATCGTTGCATAGGATAAATCTAGTTGCAATGTCCCTTTCAATTTCACTACCCAAGACCTGGAAAGAAGCATGCCAAACCTGGGAGGAATATCTGCTACGACAACATCCATCAAAACATTCTTCATTGGGAGTTGATCCAAACTCACAACCAAGTCTTTGATGAGCCTGATACATCTTACTCTGCTAGAATCAAATGAATATAGATCATGGTATTGCCGGGTGATGTCCAGACCCAACTTATCCATGATAGCTTTGGGCATGAGGTAGTGAGAAGCTCCGGAATCGAACATGGCATTATGTAACACAAAATCATCTAATCTTAAACTGATATAAAAAGGTGGCACATCACTATCAGGAGAATCACCATTTGATGCTGGCCCAAAAATCATTTTGGGTTGATCATCTTCGACATTCACCATGTCAGACATTGGGTCCAAATTCAAAATTTTAGATACTTGCCCTTTATAACTACTGTTCCTCATTATTTCAGTCAAGGGAATGGATACTTTCAATTTGGAAATTTCATTCTCTAAATCAAAAGCGGGAACCTTTTATACCTCTTTGACTGGGATTTCTTTCCTTTCCTTTTCTTTCAATGCAATTGGCTGGCTTGATTGTTCTGCTGATGGTGATTTGCTACTATTCAGACCAACTGCCTCCTTTCCTTTCCTTTGTGTAACTGATGAATCATTCTTTGATGTCTCACCATCCTTTCTCTTTTGAATTGGTTTGACCGACACATCTATGTTTCTAAGTGAATATCGTTGCTGCTGGGCAGACAGAGCATTCATATAGCCTCTTTGGTACTCATCTGATTCTTCCTCTAAAACAGTGTCATTTGCTAGAATGAAATTTGCATCTTTGTGTACAGCCGAACTTTCTGCATACTCCTCATCCTCGGTAATATAAATAGGAAAATCATCAGGAGTAAAGAGGTGGTTTTCTTCAGCTATTATATTCCCGTCCTCATCTGACTCTGGTCCATGCACAAAATTTTGCTGCAAAGGTGGTTGTACTGGCTGTTGTGCTGTCTGCTCTTGGGCTCGCTAATCCCTCTGCCTTATTCTATATTGTGGTTGTTGCTGGCCACGAAAGTTAGGATTTCTAACTTGTGGCTCAGGTTTGTCAAGTTTCACCCTTTCAAGCATCTACTCTACCTTCCAGAGTAGTTGATCTACTGAGGAAGATTCTTCTTTTACAGTGACCTTCTTTTCTGCCTTTGCTCTAGCCCTCTTGGTCAGCAGATTTGATTCAACGCTGACCGCTATCTTCTGCATGTCTTCCATTGTGGCCGGTTCTCTCTCTCTTAATTGATAAGCCATGTCAGCATCAAAACCATCTGGAAACTTCACCATGGCTATCCCCACAGGTGGCCTTAGATGATCGTGAATTTCATTATAAACAAAATTGAATCTCATGTAATAGTCTTGGACCGACTCACCAGCGTTTCGTTTGATTTGCTCATATTCAGCTAGAATTTGAAGAGGATTCTTTTTCACTTCCCAACGGTTTAAAAATTGTCTTTGTAGGTCGGCCAAGGTAGCGATATGTGCAGCCGACAAACCCCTGAACCATTTCCTCACTTCAACTGCAAATTTTTGTACAAAGAGTCTCATTGCCACATTCTCTGCATCGATCTCGTGATGTTCATAGAAATCTGCCATTTTGTCCACATGTTGCTGAGCAGTAATGTTGTTAGGAGTGCCATAAAAAAATGGGATTTTTCTTTGATAATCTACGGGCATATCATCTAAAACTTGAGGTAGGACAAGAGGTGCAAAACGAGCAGCCATCACTCTTGGTGGATTTGTCCTTGGAGGTGTTGGAGGAGTGTGTGCAGTTCGTAGGGGGCTAGCAATTGGAGTTTGAAGCTGTGCTAAAATGTAATTATCAATTGACCATTAGCCCTTTCAGTCTCCAAGTCTACAAGAAACTGTGGATTGGGGACAGTAGAGTCAACCGCCCTTTCGGATTTGGTCTCGAGCAATGATATTTCAAACTGCTCATCAAAATCTAGCTCTTTAAGATATTCAAAAATGTCAGGGCATGAATGGGATTTGAACATGGGAGATATAGAGCTCTCTTGACGATGAAGTGTTGGAATCAAATTGGGATTTTCATAGATGTGTGGAGGATCTAGGTCTAGATTAGCTCTGGTATATCTTCTAGAAGCCAGCATGCTATTGAGAAAAATCAAAGGACACAACCACTTCACTCAGCCTATCAAATCCTAAACTTATCATCCATAAGCTTAGAATTATCAAGAAGTAAGGGGTGCAATATCTTCCCCAGTGGAGTCACCACTATGTTAGCACCTAAATCTTCCTTAGGTTGAAGGGAGGAAAAATTCAGGGTAACCACAAACCATGCTCAGTCTGGTAGCTAGCCCTTCCAGAATAGGAGAGGGCTCTCTCGGAGTCACGCTCAGTGAATAGATACATAATATGGTCTGAGATGACTTGCAGTGAAATGTTGATTTTAGGCTAGTAAATGAATATGGAAACAAAAGGCAAATTTTTTATAAATGAATGGGTTTCTGGGATGTATGGGACCAACGAAGAATATGAGCAGATAATTTAACAAAAAGGCATAGATTAATTCGTGAGGCAAGACAGGAAGAAAGTCTAGCAATTAAATTTGAAGTAATGTGGAACAGAAAGATTGTTTAGGAGGGTGAAAAGGGCATGAACACATGAATCCATTTCAACAGAAGAAGAACACATAACGTGAAACTTTCCCACAAGAAAAGCAATAAACATGAATTCTACCTTATCTTACTTATAAAATTTCATTAGAAATGAATATGAATGAAACTGTGAAACATAACGAAATACATATGAAACATAAAGAGAACACATTTTCTACACTCACACCACAAGAATCTCATGAAATAGAGCCGCTGCCTTTCATTAATCCTCTGTCAAAATATACAATGAAGAACTGAGTTTCTCTCCCACAGTCTCCCAGAAATTACAACCAACCCTTTGCAAATGGTTTTCATACAATAAATAGACTATGCCATGGGGAAATAGAACGACCAAGAGTTGGGGAGTTTTTTAAATGATTACAAAATGGGAATGGAAATCCAACCATTAGTTATAGGTGCAGCGTTACAAAAATGACAAATGGCTTGGGTGACTGCTCGCCTTCCTTTGCCACTTGGATAGAAGCCAACATTTAGTGAAAATATTCTTTAAACTTTGCCTTAGCTGCAGAAAAAAATGTAGTGTAAATGAGCGGGCCCACTTGGAGAAAGTCTCGATTCGAAATGTCGTGAAGTGGAAGTTATTTTGGCCTTTTTGTCTATATGCGCCGTGCCAATTTGGAGGTGATTTTGAGGTACCTGTTGGAGTCCAAATTGTGCCCAAGTGTGCTTGTTAGAAATCATGGCCTGTCTACTTTCCAACCCAAGTGGAATTTTTGAATTTGGTGCTCATTTTCCCGTCCAAAACTTCATTTTCCCAAGACTACTTCCTGTGTGTCAAAATAGGGTCAGAGAGGTCATTTTTTGAGTGTTTTTGACCTACTGGGAACTCAAATCATGACCAAATTTCTTGTCCATGCACCAACATGCATGATTTTTCATGCTGAAACCAAAAATGCAAGCCATTTGTGATATGGAGCTCCCAATCCTAAGCGCCGTGCCTGTGGCGCGACGCACAGGGAGAAAAACCCTGTGTTGTGCCCAAAAATTTGTCATGTGACCAAAATTGCTATGCTGGCCCACGGAGGCTTCAACCAAGATTCGAAGCCAATCTTGCTCTTTTTTCCTCTTTTGCCTCTTTGTCACTTTGCTTAATTTTGCCTTCAAACTCCTTATCCGAGCCTTTGAACTCATGTTTCGTGCCCTGTAGTGATAAACCATCTGCCTCAATATGGTTTTGTCCTTGTCGGCCTTCTCCAATAGTCTCTCAAGGTGGATGTTTATACGCTCGAGCCAAGACTCACAGTCATTGTTAATCTCTTGTTCTAATGGAGTGAGCTCAATCCTCCCATGCTGGGCATCTTGGCGATTCTCACAGATGTTTTGCAGCTCCATGATCTCATGTTGGTCCTCAGGCTATTTGTTCCTCTGCTCCAAATACCTGATAATCCACTTAGCCCTCTCCAAATTGAGTGACAAGTCTTGGATCTCCGTTTCCTGCTCCTAGATGGTCCTCCTAAGTTTGGCGCTCTCCACATCTGTATCATCATCATGAATGAGGATGAAGTCGACCTCTTGTTCACCTGATGGTGCCTCGTCATGCATGGGCCTCTTGCCCTTATCCTGTACCGGTGTTGCCGATGTCGGAAGCGAGGCCCCTTCCACCATGGGTGGAGATAACACTCGCTTTGCTACTGCAAACAAATGTCTACTGCCACTCTGATAGGTGATGAATACTGGCATAGCAGTGGTCTCATGGCACTCATACTGATGAGAAGGACCACCTGTCTCATGTTCAACCTCTAATAATACCTGTGAAGTGCTGAAGAGGTCATGGGAGATGAAGTCATCCCAAGTAATGCCCTGTAATCCCAGCTGATGATCCACCAAAATCTTAATAAGAGCGAAGTGATAAACATTGTTAAGTTGCTGCTGAGGGGTGTTGTGCTGCATAAAGGTGTTCATCCTCTCTATGTTCCTGCAAATGAAAAATGGGATGTTCATCATCTGTACCCTGGTAAAGTGCATGAGCAACCTGATGTGATAGGCATATAAACAAGAGAACCTCCCCTCACAGCTGAAATCTTTCATGATCAACTTCATGAGTGGAGCATATTCATCTTTCAAATATCTGAATGGAAAGACTCTTTGGAGCTGCCTTAAGAAACTGGCCTTAATGTAAGGCTCATAGTGTTGCTGATCGACCTTATGTTTCTTGTGCCATGGTTCTCTAACATTCGGTATGTCGGTTGCTAATGAGACAGTTTCGGGTGTCAGTGTGAAGGTGGCCCCGGCCAAGATAGAGTGACCTCCATGTAAGTGAAGCAAAAAAGGACGGGCCAACTCATGATGAACTCGAACATTAGCCACCCTTTGACAAAACTCAAAACATGATAGATGCTGGAAACATGAAATAGCAAGAGGGTAGGCCTGCAACTCTGTGAGGGTGGTTGGTGTAGGAATTTACAGGGTAAGTTCCTCAGACAGAACACCAAAAGGACACCGCTCACAAACAGATCACAGATCAATACACCAGTATTTTGACGTGGTTAAAACCCTCAGAGAGGGAAACAGTCCACGGCCTGCGCCAACGTGGCTACTACAGGCAATTTATTAATAAAAGAATGAAAATTTACATAAGCTTCTCTCATGCACGGTTAACCTACAAATGACCCTCCATGCGCTTTAAATAGAATTCATGGACCAATCGGGTGTCAAGCCACGGATCAAGTGTCGGTAATACCGAGGAGAGAATGAACCGTCGGATCACTACATATCGTGACCGTCGGATTGTAAGTTACAAAATGTACAACGGTAAAGAAACACACTTTACCTAACTCTATACCTAACTCTATACTAGACCAAGTTGAACTTAACTATTCCTATGTGTCGGAATATCCTAACATCCCCCCTTAAGAACAACTTGGGATAGGATTGAAGGATTTACAAATATGACACAATAGGAGAAGGAAGGAGGCACTAGAGCCTATCCCCCCTTAGTGACAACTTCCTGAACTCCAAGCATATATCGAAGTTTAGTGAACTTCGCCTCTGTGAGAGCCTTTGTGAAGATGTCTGCAACCTGATCATCTGTTGAACAATATTGCACTTCAAGAACATGGTCATGAATGAGCTTTCTGATGAAGTGCATGTGAAGTTCAATGTGTTTGCTGCGCTGATGCTGAAC
>APFE031425927.1:0-83524 GCA_000404065.3 Pinus taeda | reverse complement strand
CAGGGCCTCCACGGGCCGATTGTATTATCATACACGCAACACTCGTTCTCTTCACAATGAATCCACTACAAAGTCTCGACTTTGATCATATTACAATGTTAAACACATCTGTCTCAAAAGAAATGCAATCAATACACGGTTCAATCCTCGAAATCAATCCTTTGTGTAAAAAACATAAATACAAAGCCATATTTGAGGCTCTCTCCCTTCTTTGGCCTAATTAATATAATTAATGGCCTCTTTCTTCTACATAGCCTGTAGGCTTACAGTGCTCTTGGGTCCTCCACCTCTCTGTCTCTCCTATCACATCTCCCTTCAGAAAACAAAGGAAATTGCACATATGTCATCCCTAACAGTTTCCTCCCACAAATGAAGGAATAGATTATACATTTCATAATCAAATCCTATCCTAATCTAACAAACTAGACTACATGGTTTGGTCTCCACGCACAGAGGATCATTTTCCATTTATTCCCAATTCTTTTCAGAATTAGGTAATAATGAACTACTTACATGTACTTGAAATTAATAAAAATTAAACAACCAATTCTTCCTCCAAACTTGCATTAGCCACAACATGTGACCACTCCATCACATTGCTCACTAGGTCTAGATGCTCTTGCATCAGACTCCCAAGGTTTAAATTAATCATGATCTCCTGTTCATGCAGTTCTGATCTGTGTCCTTTTGGATCACATACTAGGTTTCGTAGTCTATCCTTAGTTGCTGCTGTTGTTTGTTCTCCTTAAAGTCTCCCTCCTTTTTGTTGTATTGTCCCATTAGCCATGCTCTCACTGCCTGCTATTGTCCTTTTCATATATCTTACTATTGCTTTGCTCATCTTAATTCGGAGTTTTCCATTTCCTTTACTTGTACCATTCTTTTTAGCCAATCTTCCTTTCTTCTTTTGTCCTATATTTGTTTGATTGGAATTCTATGAGTTTCCACAACTCATCAAATCCTTGTCCATTTCACTTCTCATATGTTGAATGCTATTCCCCTACAACTGATTGTGTTCTTGAATAAGAACATCATAATCCCTATACCAATAATTTTCCATATACATTTCTAAAATGTACACATGCCTTCTTTGTTTATCCTCTGCAACAATTCCAGTCCCTTCTTCTTGTTTCCTATCCATGATTTCACTATTTCTTACTTCAATTCTCAGCATACCAATAACTTCACAAATTTCTTGAAATCTCAAAATTCTTCCTCCTTGTTTAGGTACCTGGAATATTTCTTCTTCTAGTAACTTCGTTTCTACACTCTTAAGGATTATGGGATTACATTTGTCTACTCTTTAAATGTCATCTTCAGCCTCTTCTTCATCAATAAATCCTTGTAATACAATAGTAATCATGTTACTATCATCTTTTGTACTCATTTCTAGTTCAACACTCCCATACTGTAGATTCAACACCATTTCATTTTTCTGAGACATTCTAATCTCACCCTTCATTAATTCGATTTGATCTTCAGAATTAACTCATTGGTTCAAATTGATTTCACATTTCCTTGTTCTTACATATAAATCTTTATCAGAGTTAGTCAATTCATTAAACAAAATTACTTTACCTTGCTTCCTTATTATGCCAACACTTCTGACAACTTCTTTCTCATATTTGACATCCATGACAACTTTTTTCTTATTCAGTTCTGGTTGTACAATTTGATCACTTATTCCTTGGTTTCCCTGCCTCTTTAACTCATGCCACCAATCTTCCATTTCTATGGGATTTCTCCCGAATGTTCTACATAATATTCACTAACTGCACTGTCCGCAATATCTGTCTTTAATCCTTCTTTTCTCTGGCTTTCTTCATGGTTAATGATCTTCAATAAATTTTTAACATCTACAAAGTCTTTTATATCAACCTTCAGTAGTTGTTCTCTTTTGGCTTTAGTCTTCAATAGTTGTCGAATATCTGCATAATTTACTACAGCTATGTTTAACAGTTGCTCTTCCTTTTGCATCACATGATTATGTGACTTTCCTTCCTTTAACTTTTGAAAAATTATATCTGCACTGTTCCCTTCACTTATGACAACAATAAAAACAATAAACAATTGCCTTACGCAATATATCGTACATTTACAGATAGAATATCAGTTTCAAAACTACGAAACATCAAGGTCTTCATAAGATTTTTCATTTGCTTTGAATTAGCTTCATCAGTTTTCCTGAGAAAACTCCTTGTTCCATATTCATATGAATGGATCTCTTCCTTTCTAGAGATTCCTTTGATCTCAATAATTCCTTTGCCATCCTCCTTTTGTCCTATCACTTGGATGTCATCTAACTGGACATCTTCCTTCACTTGGCTGTAACCTTTCTCCTTATTCTGCACATGACTGTGAGTAGTCATCTCCTCACTTATTAATATATCAATTTCCAATAGCTTCTTGTCTTTCGTCAAGTCTATATGACCTACAAACATACAATAATCATCATTTTTAGAAACACAATACCTTCCATTCCCTTTTGATGCTTCAAGCACCAATCCTCCATCATAGATCTTTTGGATTTTAGCAGATCCTTCATGTTGTGACTCCATTTCTCTGAGGCTCTCCTTATTTAAAAAATTAATATGAATTTGTTCAAGTTTCTTGAACTCGTTTATCAGCTTGCCATTCCACCTCTATTGCAATAGCTTCCACTTGACCCTTTTCTTCATTCTCCATCTTCGATCTTTGATTGTCTTTCTTTGTACTGTCAGAGTAATCTTTGGTTTTGCATTCTCCTACTAGTTGCTATACTTCTACAGTCTAATGCCTTCCTCAAATTCAATCTCATGTTGTTAATCATCTCTTTTAAGTTGTTGATTCCTTCCATCTTCATCTCCCTGGATTAATACTTTTGTCTGCTTCATGTCTCTAAGGACATAACTTCCTTGTTTCCCCTTGTCTTTCATCTCACCTTCAAATAACTTCTATTCAATTTCTCTGATTTTAGCATCATATTTATTAATGCTGTCTTCCACACCTGCAGTCACATCATTAACTGAAGAGTCTAAACATTTACTTAACTCTATAAATGTTAGAGACAATTCATCCTTATCATGCATAGTAACCATAATCTCCTCTTAATTAGGTTTTGAAAGCTACATTTCTCCTTCAGGTTCCTTGAGCAATCTTTGGAAGATTTCTAACTCCATGTCAAATCTCTCCATTAGTTCATCACAACTTCCACCCTTAGCTTTGTTCTTTTCCTGGAAATCCTCCTGAGTTATCCTGTCCTCTGCACTATCATATTGCAAACTTCTTTCATCAATTTCATTAAACAAATTCATTTGTTTACCTTCTTGGAATACCACTATGGAATTTTCATTAGACTTCTAGTCCATATCAACTTCATATCATTGTATTACACCGAATAGAATCTCATCTATGAACTCCTTCTACTACAATAAATCAACACCTTCTTCTAAAATGTATTCTCCATCATACTTCACCTCAAGAGCTTCATTTTTGCTTGTGACAATTTCACGAGACTGTCCATCATCCTTTGCATATCTTTCAAACTTACGCAAACTCTGAGAATAAAAATCACAAGGCTCCATTGTCATCATATCTTCGAATTTTTCTAAACTATGGCAATAGTCCATGAGATCTTCAACTGATCTCTCATTATCATCTTCACCCAACATTTCACTTTATTCTGGTCTACAAATGGAAACTTCCATTTCTACTTCTACTTCTCTGAGTTCCTCTAGTTTCTCTTGAGCACTCAACATCTGCTTAATCTTTCTAAACACTTTTTCTATCTCTAATTTCATTTTCTGATTTCTCTTCTCTTGTAGCCTTTGCCACTTTAATCTCATTCTAATGGTCCAACCATGCTTCTAGTCTTCATCACTTCTTTGTAGCATCGCCATCAATATTCTAATATGGAAATCTATCTCAGCTCTCTCTCTGTCAAACTCTTCTTGACTCATCCTCATGCCATTTGCTTTGGCATCTTTCCTTTTGGTGTGGCTTCTTTCTGAACTTGTGTTATGACCATCAGTAGCCATCTTCTTGTCCTCTCCCTTCATGACCTCCTCACTTCTCTGCAACAAGACTCTGCAACAGAAAGTCCCCCTTACTGCGATCTTACCTCACTAAGCTCTCCTCACTCAGTCTTTTGATAAGCACGGTCCTCTATCTAGAACCTCCTCTTGAACAACACCTTTGCTCATTCTAGGCTTCTGCAATCTCTCACTCTCTCTTGAGAACACTTCAGTTTTTCTCTCTGTCCAATCTCTTGTTGGATTCTTTAGGTTCACTTCCACTTCATAGTGCATTCCACATCTAATTCTTCTCTCACAGCTTCTCTTGTTCTATATTGTTGCAGTATTCACACTTTCTTATGTTGTCACCTATGTTTTGAATGGATTTCCTCTGTCCTTGCATATGCCAGTTCTGCTATGCATCACCTCTGTGTGCCTTCCTTTTTTCAAATTAGAATCTGATCCTTCCTCTTTCCTTCACATGGAATTTCATTATTTTGTTTAACCCAACTGGTTTTAATTACAATTTTGCTCTACTATCAATTATTTTAAGCACAAATCTACTCTGATACCAAAATGACGCAACTGTAAGGCTCCCACAACTAAAATACCTTATCAGGACATAATTTCCCCTTAATAGCCCCTTAAATATTCATGCCCATATATATATATAATATATATATAATATATATATAATATAATTATATATATATATATATATATATATATTATATATATATATAGATATATATTATATATATCGGAAGCATTGATAAGCATTCATCCTTGAAACCTCAAATGGATCAAAAATGACCCAATAATCACCCTGTCAAACACCCCCTTTCCTTTATAAACTAAGCCCTAACCTATAGGAAGTGAAAAGCCTTTAAAAAGTTTAAAAACTATGTTTTTCCCTTTCGAGACCACATACCCTTTAAAATGATAAAACAAAGCTTTTCTACCCCTTTTACACAGTTATATGTGTTAACGCCAGAGATCTAGATTTGGCCAATCAAACAACTTAGATTAGATCGCAATATCAGTTATCGCAGTCTCAATGGTCCCATATATTGTGCTTCCCTTATCGGAGGTCCAATGCGATATTGTAATCGCTATTGACAATAGCAATTCTGCTTCACACTTCATACTCCCACTCCGAAATGCTGATGTGACATACGTGCCGGACCCAATAAGTCCTAAAGCTCCCCTGAATAAAATTTCACGTTCGATGTATGGTTATGCTAAGTGTTTTAGCGTTGTTTTTCTATGTAAATGGCATTCGTTGATGATCTGGATCAGATCCATCAAAGACTGACAAAGAACCATGATTGTATCACGTTGTGACGAATCTTTAAAAATTCCAAAAACAACGATAAAAAACACCCTGAACCTGTGGCAATGGCAGCCAGCATGGAACAACAGACCTCAGTCAAAGCGCGCTAATTGAGGCCCATGGAGACTGCGCAAGAGGGCAAAGTAGCCCCTAGGAGCCCCGGATTGGGAAAAGGAGGTGATTTTTGATGCACGATTAGCGCTAATTGCACATTGTTGGGCGAACAAGACTGAAATGGGGGAAGCCTAAGCACTTGGACGCATGGAGAACCAGAAAACTGTAGATGGGAAAGGCAAAAAGTGCTAACCGTATAAGATAGGACCCGTGCTTTGGAAACCAGTGGTATTGATTGGGGCACCGTCAAATGGTAAACAGTTTTGGAGAAAGCAGAGCGATCCCCACTTAAGGATTGACACATGGTGGCAGAGGTGAGAGAAAACTGTCCTTGATCATGCGTTATCAGTCAAGCAGGTCAACCACGTGGGACGTACATATGACATTGGATCTAGGGGACCCAGATCGGATGGTTGTGATTGTGCCCGATGGAGCAAGTGGAATCGACAAAGGATTAAGCCGCGTTTGTAAAGATTTGTGGTCCATTTGACCACCATGATGAAGGAAGAACACATCCACGATGTAACTGAAGAAATAAACCGACGAGCAGGCTAGCACTGTTCAGTTGGGGACACGTGACCACTCCTTGATCATTCATGCTAACGCTGAACAGGGAACTCCAAGCACAACTGTAGAAGGTGAATCAACAGAGGCAGAAGAGAAACCAAACAGGCATGAGGACGAATTGGTAAAAGCCATGAACATAGACAGTCAAATCAAGGGAGAGTGAAAGTGGAAGTAAACATAGAGAGAGTCGAGAGACAATAGAGGCAGAACAATGAACCTTGAGAGGACTGAACACAAAGAACAACATGCAGAGCAGAAGAGACAGAGGGCTGAGCTGACCAGTGGCACCATCGAGCACTAGAGCTTGAAGATTCAAGCCATCCCTAGAGGAATTTGTTCGAGCTAAGAATCATATTTGGCTCTGTTCATTGTAGACCTGAAGGTCATAGAGCTGGTAGGAGGAAGAAGAGTTTGTGCACTCTAGTGGCCTGGGAAATCCAGGAATCACCCTGCCAAGAGAGCCTACTCCCATCGAGTCCCTGCGTTGTAATTCTCTACTCAAACACCCAACAAAACAAGGCTACCACTGAAAGCTGGACCAGAGATGTAGCCCTGGAGAATAGAGTGAAGTCCTTACTAAAATTGCTTGTGTCTTTGTGGTTTCTTACTATATTTCTCTGTTGTCTTTCAATTTAAATTTCTATGTATTGGCAATCTTATTGCTCCATCACTTAAATAACATAGAACACATACCGACACATGAGGCTGTAATACCTTTTGTTTAATAAACCTTAAATTGGTGTCAATAAAAAGGTGATTGTCAGATCAAGTGGTATCAGAGCAGTTGGTTGTAAGGTACTACCAGTCGGCAAGCCTACGCCTGGGAGGTACTACCTTAGTTTTGTGGGAAGGTAGAACCCAAGCTGATATGAAGAAGCATGGTAAGACCATCTCTGTCTGGAGTGAATTTGTTGCTGCAATCAAAAAGCAGTTCTATCCATTGGCCTACATGCAACAAACCATAATGAGTTGGCAAACCCTTTGATAGTTGAAAGGGAAAAGTATACAAGGGTATACTCAAGAGTTCAGAAAGAGAGCATTGATGTTGGGTATCTCATTAGACTCACCAGAAACTCTTCTGAAGTACATTGGTGGTCTACACAACTACATGGGGCATACCATCCTCATGTTTAGTCCGACTAGCATAGATGAGGTATCTGTACAAGCTACTCATCTAGAAGCTAGAGGAAAGAATGCAAATCCATAAGTTGGGGGACCATCCCAACCCACTGTAAGCAAGAGAAAGGAGAAAAGAAATCAGAAATGGAAAGAAAGGAAGGCTAACACTGCACAGAAAAGAACAACTTGATGCACTCACTATAAAAAGGATGGGCATGATGATGAGCACTATTGGGTTCTGCATCCAGAGCTGAGACCTAAGAAATTTGAGGGCAAGAAGAAGAAGAAAGTTGTATCTATTCAGAAAGATTTGGGGTCAGACTCAGGAGATGAAATAATCATTGCAGCCAGAATATAAAAGGTAAGAATTCTGAAGCATCTACTAGTAACTGTGCTCAATCTGTTATTGATGAGGAACATGAGAGAAAAAGGCATGAGCTTTTCCATATTCGAGTTGTTTCCAAAAATCAAAAGATTGATACTTTGTTTCATAATGGCTCACAAGTAAATCTCATTTCTGAACTATTGTAAAGAAATTGGGATTGGCAGATACACCTCATAAGAAGCCATACCCATTAGGATGGTTGAACTATAAAGCACAACTACAAGTGACTAGATAGTGCAAACTCAGGTTTTCTTTTGGGTCAACATTTGTAGATGAGGTTGATTTAGATGTAATTCCTTAGGATATATGTGGAATTGTTTCAGGAAGTCCTTCCTTGTATGACAGAAAGGATGTTTTCTATAGAGATGTCAACAAGTATCTACTTGTTAAAGTTGGAATTGAATACTTTGTAAGAGCTCACAAGCTCAAGAATAATTATACTCTCATAAACTGACAATAGATGAAAAGAATGATAAATTCATGCAAACAGTTCCTATTGCTGGTTGTAAAGGAAAAGAAACCTGATAAAACCAATGTATTTGAGGGTTGTAATGCTGATTAGCAAGCTAATATAGAAAAGATTGTTTCAGAATATGATGTCTTGTTTCAAGAACCTAAAGGTCTGCCACCCAAAAAGGGAATAGTGCATGATATTATTTTGCAGCAAGATGTTCCATTGCCTAACATTGGGATGTATAGGTTGTCTTCTTTAGAGAATTATAAATCAGGAAGCAGGTGCAGGAGTTGCTCGAGAAGGGGTTCATCAGGCCTATCACATCACCATGTGGGTCTCCAATCGTTTTGGTGAGAAAGAAAGATGGCTCGTGGAGAATGTGCATTGATTACTGAGCACTGAATAAGATAATGATCAAAACTCGTTATCCCCTTCCTTGCATAGATGATTTTTTAGATCAATTGAAGGAAGTTGTTTATTTTTCCAAGTTGGATTTGCATAGTGGATATCATCAGGTTAGAGTTGCAGAGCAAGATGCATGGAAGACTGCTTTCAAAACAAAGCAGGGATTGTATGAGTGGTTGGTTATGCCTTTTGGCTTAACCAATGCTCCTGCTACTTTCATGAGAATAATGAATGATGTACTCAGACCTTTTTTTGATGATTTTGTTATTGTATATCTAGATGACATTCTTATATTTAGCAAAACGTGGGAAGAACATTTAAATCATGTTAAGCAGACACTAGATGTTTTGAAAAGAGAAAAACCTATATGTTAAACTCTCAAAATGTGAATTCAACAAAACATCTTTGAATTATTTGGGTCATATAGTATGGGGTGGTGAATTGAAGATAGATCCCTCTAAGGTGGCAGTCATTGTAAACTTGCCTAAACCCAAATTTGCTACAGAAGTTAGAAGCTTCTTAGGAGCAACACAATATTGGAGAAAGTTCATTTCTAACTTTTCCTTAATTGTAGCTCGCTTACATGCTTTAACAGGATTGAACAAGGTGTTTTAGTGGGGATGCAAACAGTAGAAAGCATTCGACACCTTGAAAGAAAAGATTAGTACAACGCTAGTACTAGCACTGCCCGATCTTCAAAGACCATTTGAGATCCAAACGAATGCCAGTGACTATGCCATGGGAGCAGTGTTGATACAACACAGTAAACACATATTTTATCATTCTGAGACATTTAATTCTGCAGCAGTTAACTATCCCACATATGATAAAGAATTGTATGCATTAGTATAGAGTGTGAAAAAGTGGAAACATTACTTAATGGGAAAAGAGACAGTTATACATATTGATCATCAACCACTTCAATATCTACACTCCCAAACTAAGTTGCAGAAATCAAGACACTATAGATGGATGGGTTTTGTACAACAGTTTCATTTAGTCATCAGATATAAAAATGGCATATACAATAAAGTTGTAGATATGTTATCTAGACCAATTATAAATGCATCCACTATACTTAAGCATAATTCAGTACTACATGAGAGCTACATTGAACAATAAGCTCAAGATATATATTTTAGAGGTGTATATGCAACTTTAAGTCAAAGCAAACGAGTAGAAGAATTGTATAATCACATTAAGGACCAACTATTGTATCATTGTGGGAAGCTATGCATTCCACAAACTAAAAGAGTAAAGATAATTCAAGAAGCACACATTTCTCTAATATCAGGTCACTTTGGGGTGAGTAAAACGGTTGCACAACTGCAAAGATTTTGTTATTAGCCAAAAATGAATGAGATAGTTTCTAGATATGTAAGAGGGTGTACCATGTGTGCTAAAAGCAAGCCGAGCAATAGAAAACTACGCTTATACACTCCACTACTAGTTCCTTCTCATCCTTGGGAAAGTGTTTCCATGGAATTTGTTGGAGGACTGCCTAAATCTAAGAAAGGTCATGACTATTTATATGTTGTTGTGGATAGGTTCAGCAAAATGTGTATTTTGATACCTTGTAATAAATAGATTACAGCTGAACAAACTACAAATTTTTTCTTTCAGCATGTATGGCTTCATTTTGGATTACCCACTTCCATTGTATTTGATCGAGACACCCGATTTGTTGGGAAGTTTTGGTCGAGTCTATGGGGACTGATGGACACCAAACTAAAGAAAAGCACATCCTTTCATCCACAAACAAATGGCCAGATAGAAGTGGTCAACAGGACAGTGATCCAGTTGCTCAAAGGCTATTGCAACAAGCATCCCAAACTTTGGGATGAACATTTGTGTTATGTGCAGCATGCTTACAATAGAGTAAAACATTCTTCTACACGAAGATCTCCTTTTGAGACCTGTTTTGGTTTCACACCAAGGTCTCCATTGGATTATGTCTTTGGTAAAGACATAGCAGTTGATGGAAACAATAATGTGGACAAGGAAACCAAGTTCATTAAACAAATCCAAGAGATTCACCAGGCAGTATAGGAATAGCTGGAAAAGAGCCAAGCCAAATACAAGGCAAGGCATGACAAGCATCGGATGGAGCATAGTTTCCAAGTTGGTGATGAAATCTGGCTATATATAAGCAAGGAAAAAATGCAAGGTGAAGGTAAAAATATAAAGCCAATAAGGTATGGACCTTTCAAGATACTTGAGAAGATTGGTGAGAATTCCTTTCGCCTTGATTTACCAGCATACATGCACATCTACTTAGTCGTTAATGCAGATAGCTTGAGACTATTTGAACCTTCATTAATTGAAGATCCCGAAGAGAAAATTCAATTATCTTCTATTGAAGATCTGTTACCTATATATCTTAATGAATTGTAGGAAGACACAGTTATGGACAGGAAGGTGAGGATGACACGCAGGGGAGATGTTGAGTACCTCAAGATTGGACTCAAGGGTTCAAAGCCAAGCAATGCAAAATGGATAGAGATTGGACAAGTGAGACAGCTATACCCTCACTTAGTCGATGCTTGAAAACCAACTTTTGGTTGTCCAAAAGCTTTTTCAGTGGGAATGCCATGATCTGAATTGGATCCTCAAACACTCTTAAAAGTTTCCTGAACTCTGTAAAACTCATACCAAAGTTTCAAAGTGCTATGGATGTCAACCATATCAAAAATAACCTGTGAACAATGCCAATTTGTGGTCAGCACAGAGCAACGAGGACAATCGGTCAAAGCACGCAGACTGTTGGCCCATGGTAACTGTGTGCTGGCGCAAATTGGCAAAATGGGAAGTCAGATCCAGAAACAAAGGTAGTTTATGATACACGATTAGTGCTAAGCACTAATCGCGTATCACAGGGCATCCCCCTCAGAGAAGGAAAGATCTGGGCGCGTGGTCACGGGGAAAAGCATAGAACCGAACAGAAATCGCCGATTCCATCAAAAGGCGGGTCCTGCACTAAAACTGGTAGGATATCAAAAGGCCCTCAAGCAGTAAGCAGGTTTGACCGAGTCCCACCCGATTCCATACAATGGGTGACACAAATCCGGTGGATGAGAGAGAAAATCACTCTCATCGCGTGGGTAAAGGTCATGCTACTTACCCACGCGATATGGATGATGACCATAGGATCTAGAGGCCCCAAATCAATAGCAAAGAAGCAATCTGATGGGTGACTGGATTCAACAGGGAAATAGGCTGAGGCGGATAATATTTGAGATCTAGCATGACCGATGAGTTGGTAGAGGAATCAGTTTCACGGGTAATCTTGGAGAAACGGAAATAAAGACCGTTCAAAGAGAACTTGCACTCAGTTCGTGAGGAAACAGGTGGCCACCTCTCTGTGAAGCGTTACAGTGATGATGACGCAGAGCAGGGAAATTCTAGTGGATAGAGGTAGGAGATCCAAAGAGTTGGGAAGCGGAAATGAACAGTCAGGGAGCAGATTGGCTTTAAGCCATGAATAGACAAAGAAAGCAGGGGGGAGAAAAATAGTAAAGGAGAGCAAAGAGAGAGAGAAGCGAAAATTACAGAGAACAGATAAGCCGAGCTGACCTGCAAAGCAAAGGCAGCATCAAGCAGAAAGAGACAGAGAGAGTCTGAGAGACTATGAACTCCAGAGAAGGCTTGAGAGGTTCAAGCAACTCCTTTGTGTATACCTGTCATGTATGGAGTACCAAATTGGACTCCTACCACTGAGACCAGTTGAGGTCATGTTTCAGTAAGGGGAGTTTGTGTACTCTAGAGACTTGGGAGATCCAAGTACAGCCATACTGATCATTATCTATTAAGTGAGACTCAATTTGACCTCACTATTGTAAAACTTAGCTTTTTAAGACACAATAGAAAGGCCACCACTGAAGGCTGGACCAGGAGACATAGCCGAGGAGGATTGGGTGAACTCCTTATTAAATTTGTTGTGTTTATGTGCTTGCTTACTATGTTCTCTTACTATTTCAGTGTCTATGTATTTCGCAATCTTATCGATTTGTTGCATAAAATAACATAGACACCCCCTTAGCACATAAGTCTGTAATACCTTCATTAATTAACTGAGATCATTCACAAGTGATTTCAGATCATTTGAGTGGAGGAAGTGTGATCGGAGTGTTAGATGGATCTTCAATGCATATAGATGAGTGATGAGGAACCTTGGGTGATTGAACAGTTTCATGATCGGGAGTGAGACTAACCCCAAGAGAGTGAGGGCCTGACATAATCATCAGCTCGAGCTGAAGTGCCTTGAAAGTCTTGGGTGTCTCAACTTCATCATCAGGTAGATCATCATAACCTGGTGACTTCGAAAGATCAACTGCGATAGATTCATGATCGTAATAAAAAATGGAAGAAAATGGATCACGATCGCCACGATTAGAAAAATCGATGAATTCTTCGACATCCTCATGATCAGATGAATCCAAGATAGGGGTAGATGAAAAGAAAAAAAACTCATCCTCTACGTTTCCAGAAAAGACAGATAAAGGATCAAGTGGATCTTCAATGAATAACTTATCCTCTCCGTTGTCGAATGATGGACTAGCATCTGGTGAGTCTTGTGAGTGATCAACAATGGGTGCATCTATGGATGAAGACACACATGTAAAACCATGGATGGTAGGTTCACCAAAGAAGCCAGGAAAGAACGGAAGGGGCTCGGACGGAAGGGATTCATCCTTCACCGATTGTTGATGTTCAAGCTCCCACTCATACTCTTCATGAATGACTACACATGTTGGCTATGCAACACCAACTCCGTCAGTGGGTTGTTCCTCGTTCACAACAAGTGAAGAGTCCAGAATGGATGAACACAAGACAACATCATTGGAGGAACACCTAGGTATGAAGACGGAGGTCGGATAAAAGAATGCATATTGGAACTTGAAGGACTCACAACCAAATCTGCGTGAAAATTAAGTGGAGTGATGTTGGGAGGGTGTGAAGAATGAGCAGATGTAAGAACATGATCCTCAACAGATTGGGCGATGATGGAACTATTGAATGAAAGGGAGGCAGACAATCTATTGAGAAAGTGTCCACTCCCACATGTGATTGTGTAGTTCCACAAACGAAGAAGGTTGAGCGAGGCTTGACATCAAGATTTCTCTTGGAACGGGCAGATTTCTTAAGACTGTACTCGAACTAGTCCCAGAGATAAGCGAACTTCATATGGTTCCTCGGAGCTTGAAAGTGTAAGTCATGAAAGCACTGCCAAAAATCAATAACATATTCATACGAAGCCCTTCGTTGCTATAACAGTTTTCGGTCAAGATGGTCTGGATCAAAATGATGGAACGTGTCTGCAATAAGATCACAAAAGTGCTAACTTGAGTGCTTGGTTTTAGCCGATAGGCTGAGCACCCAACGAAATGGGGATTCGCGAAGTGTGAATGCAAGAAGTAGACCAATCTATTCATCAATAAACTCATCTTCCTCATAAAACATGGAAAGGAAGTTATGTAAGTGCTCAGGTCAGGCCACTTTGCCTTCACCATCATACGTGTGAGTGGACAAGAGATTGAAAAGCTTCCCCAAGATGGAGACATCTTCATGATTCGAAAAACACCTCGGAGGAAGAAGAATGAAAGACTCCATGAAAGATATGCAAAGGTTCAAAACTAGATGAGAGGACATTGCTTGTCATCAGGCCCTCCTTCTAGTTCCAGAAATGTTGATGGTGCTAGACCCGCCAACATGTCAAGGGGATCTCCCCAGTAAGAAGTCCCAATTAGACCTCACACCATTTGGTGTAGCAGTCCTAACAGTGGGTCATAAGGTAATTCCTTGACCATGATGTCGCACAGAGGCAAGTAAGATAACTCTATCAGTAGCAAGGGTGTCACTGATGTAGTGAGTCAAGGAATGAGTATGAGAGGTTCCAACACTTCCAAGGGGGAGGAAGGTGAAGGTGAGTTCCAAGTTGAAAGGGATCAGTTCGCACTCAGCTAGGAACACACCACACAAAGGACATTCACAGCTTTCGGCATAGCAGTCGACACGGATGTGACAGTCCCAACATACAAGGTAAGAAAACACGAACAACACTCACAGATCAGTCTGAGATGAGTGTGACGGTTGATATAACAAGGTTTAGAGAAAGGTCTACTTGGTGTCCGACAAAGTAGTTGACACGAATGGTGACAACATTAACAACATATGCAACAAATTAACAACAAGATTCATATAATTTCATGTGAATCAGTTCATACATAAGTACATAATTTAAACAACATATATCATTAAGGTGGTCGGAGCAGTCCAACTACAATAACAACATATGCATGAAAATGTGTTGGCTTTTATTATATAAAGAAGTGTAAGTCACAATCATACAATACACCATGTAAACCTACTAGCCCTATCAGTAGAATGTTACAGCCACATCCACCTACTCCTCCAAAGAGATTTACTAGCTCCATGTAGTAGAGAAGCCAAGGTGTGTTACAATATTTCCCAAGCCTTCTTCAAGATAGTCTTAGTAGAAGTTTGGTTGACCAAAAGCCTATACAATGAGTTATGAGGGACTATTTATAGCAAAGGGTGGGGTGACCCTTGACGTTCCCCTTTGTGACAATTCAACTACCCTCATGACTCTTCACCTACTCTATGACTGTTACATCCAAATGTTGACACTCGAATTACACTTGACATGACTCAACCTTACAATGCACATGTACTCATGTGAGACAACATGACTTGAGAAAGCCTTGTAAGACATCAATGACACTCGGTCCATTGTGATGAGACCAACTCTTTGACATGCTTGTGATGGTGAAGGTGGTGAGCTGATGCCAAGCTTGGTCATTCGTGATGATGTGTGTGCACCACATGGTAACATCTTGCTGAAGTGAACTCTTGCCTTTGTTGCAACCGGTGCATTGGTTCAGCCCCTTCATCCAACTCATATGCTAACATGCACATGGTCTTCTTGGGTATGGTTGAACCGGCAACACACTGATGCATAGTGTCTGTGTTGATCTTCAAGTGTGTGTTGGTGGTCATGTGCATCAACTTGCTAAAGTGCATGTTCAGCCCCAATTGGACTTGTTTCTTATCTTCACCTTGGTGAATGTGTTGAATGGGTTGGATTGCATGCGTGGGCTCAACGACATGCATGATTCAGGATCCTTTACATGTGATCAACAACAGTGCTCACCATTTTTGCTATGTGTCTGCTGCTAGGATGGATACTTAACTTGTATTGGTGCAGTTTTATACGTGAGTGCATGTTGCATCCACTGCTATCCATGTTCCTACTGCAACTCATTGGAAAGTGTGTGCAGCTTCATGTTCTTCCTGAGTTGCTGCTTCAACACATGCAACTCCCTCTTTATTCTATCTTCTACCTTCGTGTGATATTCATGTCGTGCCACCACTTCATAGTCTGAGTCTCCAAAGTTGCTTTCATTATTAGTGGATCTGCTTGATCTTGTAACTTTGCTCCACCTCTGTGTTGTCAACAACCTTCCTGTTTCATCCATTATGTTCACTGTGTTTTCCGCATTTGGTATGCTTCCTTCAGCTATTGTTCATGATAATGCTCGTTGTGATGTTGTTGCTTGATGTCCTTGTCCATGAACAACTTGATGTCTTGGTGAGTAGGTAATCCCATGGACACTTGATCAATTGCATCCCCAAGCGTGCTCTGAACAGTGTCTTCATCTCTACTCTCTTGGACACCATTGTACATGTATTGCTAAGAGTTAGATGAACACTTGTGATACCTGGAGACATGGAAACACTTAGCAATAAATCTATCAGTTGAAAACCAAAATGAACATGAGAACTGACCTGCAACATACCTGGGTGAATGATCATGAAGGTTGCGCAATTTTGGTCAAGAGGTCGGGAGACCAACTACTAAGACTACACAAGGCATAGTCTGGGCTGTTGGGGGACTAACTAACTGCTGGAGCTGCAAAATGCGCAATCTAGTTGGGCAGTTGGCTATTGAGATTGTGGAATGCGTGATTCCAACTGGGAAAGACTACTGGCCCAGGGATAGATTTGCGCAAATTTTTGGGCCAAGAGGCCACTGACCTCCAGAAATGTGCAATTTAGTCCAAGAGGCTAGTGCTGGGCCATATTGCGCAAATCTGGAGTGGAAGGTGAGCCTTGCTTCTCCATATTGCGCAATGCAGCCTTAGTGAAGGCAGAGACCGGGCCAAGGTTGGCCTAACTCGCCGATGGGCAACTGAAAGCAAGTAAGTTGATAAAATGCATGGTGACACTAAGTGATAGTAGAAGTGATAAACAATGCATGCAAAACATGAATGGAGGGTTGAGAAAAAAAATCAACATGCATGTGGGTGAGGTCGTTCACCGGTTGGGCGAACGTCCATACAAAACCATTTCACGCATGCGACAATAGTGAGATAGAAAAGAAAATTGAAAGAAAGCTAGGACAAGCTAGAATATATGTAAAATACAGCAGGCATTCAAAGAAATCAAGCAAACAACATTCACACAAGAAAATACACAAAAAGCGACATAAATGTAGCACAAGGCATGGGAAGCGAGCTTACCCCAAAACAGCTCAGATGAATGTGCCAACTACTACTAGATGTGATGTGGGATTTAAGAGCTACAAGGTTGATGTGATGAATGAACTCTGCATCATTTGATTGATGAGTTTTGATAACATTGAGGTTATGACACTCATGCCACAAATCTAGGAGGAAGCGACACTTGGATGTAGGTTTCAGAATTACTCCTTGCATGTAACCTCCAACTTCTAAACATAGATCCCTGGAACAAGGGATGCCTTTACATGTTACCTTGGGAGAAGTAGTCTATGCATGCAAGTCTATTCTGCTCGATCCCGGAGGGAACCGGTCAACTTAGCTGCACATGCAAGCAATCAACTGCTTGAGAAAAATGGGCATTTTTTACTGTAAGTTGGGCTGACTACCTAAGGGGATTATGCAGTTTCTGGGCCCAGCAACTAACTGCTGCCTAGATTTGCGCAAATCCTAGGCTGAACTGCCTGTCGATGGGAAAAATTGTGCAATTCTTGTGGGAGGGTTGGCTGGCAGGATTGCGCAATCCTGGAGCCCAGCAAGCTGTTAGAGGGAATTACACAATTCTTGGAGGGAATGGTTGGTTTCCCTCTAGAAATGCACAAATTTCACTAGGAAGCTACTCATCCTGCAGCTGGACCAAGTCCAGATCTGTAGCCTATGAAGGGAAAATATCAAACTATGATCGACATATTGTCTTTGAGCAAGAAGGACACTGAAGCTTGAGGACTTGATGGAGCAAGGCAAGCTACTGTGAAGGTTGGTAGGGAGGCTCCAAACAAGCTAAGACAAAATTTTGGAGGGTGGTTGTAGCCACTACAATAGAAGGGAAAACTAGATGACTCGATTACCAGAGTACGATCTAGAGTTCAAACCAGTGCACACCATCAAAGGCCATGGAATTTGTCGATTGGAAGAAGAAGCGGTAAATGCAAAAAAAGATGATTATTTTAAATGGGAACATGAGATTGAAATGTGCAATATCGAATGTCCCAACCCCACTGACACACTGACCTCTTGGTATGCAGATGTGCAATAATATATTGAGCACGGTACTTTTCTGTCTCACTTATCTACAGGACAAAAGAGGGAAATCGAATTGAAATCTCTATCTTATCAGTTGATACATGGAGTGCTTTATAGAAAGCATCGTTATGGATTCCTTCTCAGATGCTTGGAAGAACCAAATTTAGATTACGGTTTTACGTGACCCCCATGATGGACCAGCCGGAGGACATTTTGTGGGTGACACAACGACCCACAAAGTTATGCGGGCCAGTTTTTATTGACCCACACTTTTCAAATATGCTCACACTTTTTCCCACAAGTGTCTAGTCTATCAAAGATGTGTCAGTCAAGAAAATAAGTCAGTTGCCCCATTGCATCCCATCGCTATAGAAGAACCATTCCAACTATGGGGCCTACATGTTATCTGTGAGATCTTTCCGCCCTCAACAAATCAGCACCGCTATATTCTCACTGCTACAAACTACTTCACGTGGTGGACGGAAGAAATTCCCCTCAAATAGGTGAATGATCACGAAGTCATTAGCTTCCTCAAACAGAATATCATTACCATGTTCGGTGTTCCAACTTCACTTGATTTTGACAATGCAATGTATTTTTCATCGTTAAAAATTTATGATTTTGCACTAGAAAATGGCATTGTATTGAAACATTCATTTAATTATTATCCGCACAGAAATGATCTTTTTGAATGAACCAAGATAAATCTTATCCACATAATAAAGAAGATTGTCTTCTCTGAACAAAGGAACTGGAATTTTTCTTTGGTGAATGCTCTATAGGTTGACCATGTCATGCCCAAGCCTTATCTAAATACCTCTCCTTACTTCCTAGTGTATGGTCAAGAAGCCATCCTACCTTGAACCATCTACTTGACTGCCCTTCAACTTTCACAAGAATCCCAGGGTAATCCTTGCCTCTTAGTTCAGAGTCGGATAAACACCCTCCTTAAGCTAGAGTCATATGAAGAGATGGTTTGATAAGAATTTTGTGAGGAAAATTGAATTCAATGTGGCTGACCTTGTCTTGGGTGGGACAAAGCCCATGAGGATAAGGGGAAACAAACTAAGTTCCAATCCCTGTGGATCAGACCGTATGTTTTTTTTGAGAAGCTTGGCCATCACAATTATCATCTCCAATCTTTAAACGAGAAGAATGAATATCTTCCTGTAAATGGACAATATTTGAAAGAATATTTTCAATAAGATTCTAGGGTTGTGCCCTAACCTATGTACATAGTCTATTTTCTTGTATTTGGTCATGTTCAGTTTTTTGTTTCGTTATGTTCGTTCCTTGTGAATAAGTGTCATGTGTAAGTGTGTTTTCTAGTTCCAATGTGTTTGGCGAATTTAAAATAGTCTTGTGAAGCTACAACATTTGGCTAAACTTTGGTACTTCCTTGTCTTGGTTATACCTTTAAGTCGATGATGTTCTGATGGAAAACATGATCCTTGCATAAGGAAATCCTTTATTCAAACCATGATATCTATGTTTATTATGGAAACCTCATGTCTACACTCAGTTCCTTATGTTTCAGTGTTATCCACACTTATCCGGTGAAGTAGAGAAGGACAAAGGGAAAATATAAACGAGAAAACCAATATCAAAGGTATTATATATGTTTCTTTGAAGGAACAACCTCTTC
This sequence comes from Pinus taeda, assembly GCA_000404065.3. Classification (NCBI taxonomy): domain Eukaryota; kingdom Viridiplantae; phylum Streptophyta; class Pinopsida; order Pinales; family Pinaceae; genus Pinus; species Pinus taeda. The sequence goes on along the minus strand of APFE031425927.1, from coordinate 63,950 downwards.
TTCTCTCAATAAGTTGGGATCCCTCTTCTGCCCTTGAAATGAATAAGTGTCGATGCACAATCCTATATAAAATAAATAAAAAGGGTGAAAGAATTGAAAGGATTCCCATGCAGGGAGGTGAAGCAAACAACTCTATTGGTTTGTTGTTTAAGCTCAGTGGCAATGGAGCAATGTTTGAGTTCTTGAAGTGACTCCTCCGGGGTATTGTCCAGACCTGCTGGCAACGGAGCAACACTGGAGATGAAAAACTATACTCTAAAAATCTAAAGCTCGCCAACTACATTACCCTTTCTTGTTTCAAAACATTGTGATATTGCTGGTCTTATATTTATGTTTAGCGAGGAAAATGGATGAAGGAGACTATGTTTATGCATGGGGTGAGTGGGGAAGTCAGATTAATCTGAACGTTGAATCAATACTCCCAGAGGAAATAGACCCCGCACAAAAGAATTAACCAAGGAAAAAATTCTACTAGTGTGTCGCCAAGTGTTGTCAGTGCTAGAACACCCTCCAAAACTTTGGCCTACATTCAATTTTGGAGCCTACTTTGTCTTTACATGCTTTCATCGCAAACATTAAGTGTCTTCACGTGTGTTTTCTCTAATAATTTATGTTCCTTTTTGAAGAAAATCAAAGAGTCATCTTTTATCATATGTAAGTGTCGCATGTCGCATATATGTGGTTTTAGCTTGTTTCAAGGGATGATCTTTGTGTTAATGAGTCATTCTTACCATGTAAACATATATCACCCTCATTTCTAAAGCTTTAATCATTGTCGCACAAGCGTCATCGCTGTCATTGCAAAGTGTATCTTTGGTGTTGCACTTGGAGTAGCCCATCGCAATGTCATCACATTGAGGAAAGTATTGAGTTCATGTGTTCTATGTGGTATGTGTTGTGTCGTCAAGTATTCTAAGTGTGGATCATACTCAAGTCTTATCACTATTCACCTCAGTTTCATTGATCCCACACTTGTCAGATCTGAAGAACTTCCCAATCGAGCAATCTGACATCACCACACCCTCCTGAACTACACACTGCACAGTCTCAGTCCTCAATACTCATCCTTGCCTCTTGGCACTGCACAATGTGTAGTCCCTGCCTCCCAGAACTATGCATTGCGCAATCATATTGCTCATTACTGACCCTTGAGATCTAGAATTGTGCAGTCCTTGATCTTAGACAGTATCTTCTATGAACTGTGTAGTCTTAAGCATCAAACCTCAGCCTTGAGCCCTTGAACTATGCAACTTCGTAATCGATCAGCCTTTATCCCTTAGGAACTACACAGTAGGCAACCACAAGCCTCAATCCCTCATATTGACTTCTTCAGTCCCTCAATTGCACAGATGAAAAGCCCTGGCTTGCCTCAACTACGCATTACATAGTCTCAAGGCTCAATCCTTGACCCTGACATCCTGAGTTGTGCAACTACACAATCTATGAGCCTAATTCCCAACCTATTACCTGGTTCCATCTCAATTAATAGATTGATATGCATTGTGTTAGACTAGGGGTTTTATCGGACTAATGTCTTGTCATGAGTGGATTTTAGTTGCAAGTATTTTATCATGCTATAACGAGATGATGATGAAGGGATGAAGGAAGAGACCTTCTTAGAAGACACATTCGAAGTTGCAAGAACAAGTTGATCAATTGAGAGAAGATAAAGGGGCATTAGTTGTGACATTAGTTGGAGATCAAGTTTACATCGAAGAATCCTATCTTCAAGCCATAAGGAGGAAGAGTAAGACCATGTTCATATTTCAAGAAGACACAAGAAAAGAAGAAACAAAGAGTGGCTTGACACTGCCATGTCATGTCATGAGTCATCATGTGCCACATCATTTTGTGGAATATGTAAATTCTATATTGGAAAATGTAATGTAAAGTGGAATCACAAGAGTCATCTACGTAATGTGAAAATTCATGTAGGAAGTCAAAAGGTCACAAAGAAGTCAAATAGTCATGAGGGTAGTCCATGAGTCACAAGGGAGGTGAATGATCACCATTTGTTATATATGCAACCTCATTTCTCATGTAAAGGAATTTTCACCTTGGCTCCTCCCACCAGGAATTAGAGAGGAAGATAGTTCTTTTACAAGAGAAAGTGGTTTTTGTAACACTTCACTATTGGGGCTGGTGGTGTTCACTATCTTGATGTATCTTGAAACTTTTGTTTTAATTTAGAAGCCCTTTGAGCCATAACACTTTCATGTGTATGTGATAAATCTTGTAAGAATATTCTTTGAATGTTTGCAATGTCTGTTGTTTTCATTTGTACTAAGGAAATTGAACTATTTTGGTGGATTCGGTACTTATCTTATTGAAGGGGTGTTATATATCTGTTAACAATCGTTGCTTCTAAGTGAATTATTTCACTAGTTGTCCAACAGTTAATCTATATGTCATGCTCGTGTGTCTTTCTCTAGATTAATACTATTACCTGTCTTTAAAAGGCTCACTTTTCTCTCCTCCTTCGATAAAAGAACCTTGATACATTCTGTAGCTGAAAACCACAAGGCATACTCACTTGCTAATCTGAAATTACTTGTATATAACTCTCTCGTGTGTTTAACATTGAAGGCAAGTCATATCTTTTAGAATACATGGCAGTCATGCCTATATTCTAGAAAGGTTCCATACCAAATGATATGAATTCTAATTGGTACTTTCCATTTGGGAGACCCCCTTGCATGTTGGCGGTATCCAACACCTTCAACAGACTACTACAAAATTACATCTATGTGACACAATCGATCCAAGGATAAATTAACCTTTCATTTCTATGATAGTTACTAGGTCGATTTCCCTAAATTTAGTCCAAAATAACCATAATCCATGATATAAGTTTGATAGGTCACAAGCCAACCCCTACAGATAGATAAATAAATTAAATAATGTGAAACTACGCCTCAATTAAATCACCTGTGTGAGTTAGGTGATATCCAAGGGTAATTTCATCCTTCAAAAGTTGTGACTCTCCATGAAGCTTGCAATGAGTGTCTCCAAAGGGTGCATCACATCCCAAATGTCATGTATGCTTATTAGAAGTATGTGTAATCATTAAGCAAAGCATCCTCAACCCCAACATCATCCACAAGGACACCCATGTCATTAATTAGAGCATCAAATTGAGGATGTCATGATGTTAGGGTATGACATCATCATGGTAAAAAAATTGCATTACCCTCCAAAGGGTTCCCATGGAATCACCATCATCAATAATTATCATGATCAAGGAAACATCCATCAAGCAGGTGCAAATCCAACCATAGGCCATCCCACCATCTCAAGGGTACATTTTCTATCAAGGGAAACATTCTAGCTCTAATAGACATCATTCAAGGTTGGGGAAGCGAGAAAGGGTATTATTAACTCTATCAAGTAAACCCAAGGTCAATACTCCTCAAGAAGTGTTCAATGTCCTTTTTCAAAGTTCTTTGTTTCATCATTAAAATGATTGGACATCCTTTCAAAATTGCTAGAGAAGAAATATACATTCCCTCAAGAGATGTTAGCTATAATTAGGATCAACATCGAGCACATACTCAAAGAATCAAATGAGATCAACATCATTAGTGCAAGAACCATAAGAGTATGAAAGATCCATATTTGATGTTCAAGCCATTAAAGGATTTAAGAAAAACATCATCTTCAAATGTCTTACTAGGTTACCATGCTTAAATATGGGAGGGTTATCACATGGCCCTATTATTTGTTTCTTAGCTTATGGGGATGAATATTTCCTTTTACATAGATTACCATACATAAATATCGGAGGGTTATCACATGGCCCTATTATTTGCTCCTTAGCTTATGGGGAGGAATAGTTCCTAGGATGACCCTTTAAGATGATAAATGTATGAGATAGGTGTTATGGAATGGGGTTTACTTCAAGAATGGTTTCATAGTCTTATGCTTGGTTATATCAAACCATTTTTCATGGGTTCCTTTGTAGAGGGAGTGCATAGCTTCTTAACTTACTTTCCTTCACCTTTGTTTTTCCAACCCCACATATTTGCATTTTTCTTTTCCTTTCATAGCTTATTTAACAAACTTCACTGATTATCATGTAATAATGATATAATTCAAGGTTGAATGTTCTTAGAGAGTTATTTTTACTTTGATAGGTTTGATATGCATGGAGAGTCTTGAGGACGAGTGGTTATATAAGAAAGGACCTCAAGCTATAATTTGGATTTTTCTTGCTTTATATCCCTTATAATTCTTTTTCAATTTGATATTTTGATTATGTATTTCCTTTTCTTACAACTTCATCAACCTCAAGTATATACAAATCCTTCTCATTGGACAAGGTCAACTGGGAACCAACACGAGTGATTGAAAACAACTAATCAAAATATGGAATAATAGAGTAGGGGGAATGATGAAAAGGGGTAATTATAGATAGTATGGAATGATACCATCTTTATATCCTTCTATTTGTGCTCCTCATAGACAATTAAAGAATGACCCTAACATCGGTCACATTGGACTAGGGAAAGTTATAACTACCAAGGTGAAGAGAATATGTATACAATCAATAGTGATATATCATTCAACTCAACCCGTGATCCATACTAGAATTCCTTTGAACATTAAATGAAAGCACCTAAATACAAAGATTCTTAATGTATATCAAAATGGATAACAAACCATCGTCGGATGAGTAAACTAGATGAATAAATGCATTGACCAAAGAGTAGTTGAGAAGCATCTGAGACTAGCTATCTATGGGTCATAATAGGGATGTTGGTTGGAAAATTGCATCACTTGGGAAAAAAATCTCTTACAATTACCCATATATTCAGTTTGGTAACAAACACATAGCAAGAAATATTCAGGGATTAAGTACAAAACCTTCTTACAAGGTTTTAATCTTCATTGAAACAAAAAACTTCAATTTTGGAAATGATTCAACTACTTTAATAGGAGACAAGGAAATGAGCACATCCAAGTCATATCCATATATATTTTATGGAGTTATGGGTTTTTGTGGATTTTCTTTTCATAGAGTAAGATAATTTAATGTTCAACTCTGGGCTCTTGGGTCGGACCTCCCTCCTATTGTGTCATCCTTTTCTATTAGTGTAGTTTCAAATGGACCCAAAGGGATTCTCTTTAAGCCCATTTTTCTTAATTTAGAGATTGAATATTGTAGTTCATTATTACATGCAATATTGATTCTTATTCTTTTCTGTGGATGGACATTATGGTGGGAAATGAATAGTTACGTTAATCTTAAAAGGTAAAACTTTGTTAGAAAAATACCCTCCAACACATTAAACTCTTTTTGGAAGCCCCTTAAAATGAACTTCATCATGGACCTGAGGAGTATTAGGTCAACTCTGAAGGTTGTTGCTGCTGGTGCTCTATCTGGATTTCGAAGTCATGGATTTTGTTAGGGATCAAATCTAGCGATTCAGACTATGTAAGCTTCCCTTACAACGCCACTTAAAAATGCATATCCCACCATCATTATGATATAACTCAACTTCTAAATTTAGTTTAAATCTGGGAAATAAATTATAATTTATCACTAGGATCATTGATTACCTATCATTTTTTACATTGCAGGCATGGATACAGCGTAGTAGTAGGCAAAGTAGGATTGTCCACTGGATCAATTCGGGCGGATCCAAAACAAGGCAAAGATAAGGCTACTGCAGGTTACAGACAGAGGTCCTGAATGCCGGATCCTGTAACTGGTTACTATATACCGGAAGACCATTTTGGATAAACTGATATAGCGGAACTTCGAGAAAATATGCTAAAGGAACATTCAACTATTTCTTGCAGAGGACCAAATTAACGCTGCTAGATTCAATTTGAAATTAGACAATTACTCTCCTTGTTCAGCTGTCAAGATATTCGACTAAATACATGTGTAGCAGACACTTTTGGTCCGAGAAGATGTATTCTAGGTTTATTTATGTTTTGTTTTCCCAACTATGAATTGAAAATGACAGGATGTTAAATTTCTGAATTTTATACTACCTCATGTTGATAAATTGCTCTGTTTGCATGACACACTTAATGAAAAGCCTAGCCATACAGTTATGCTCAATCATAAAGATCAATTCAGTATGGTTTCCCAATAAAATCTATTGGAAAAGAAGTTTGATTCCTTTCATTCCAATTAAAATTTGTTATACAGCGAGAGCAATGTTAACAAGAGCAAACCAGAATTTTCATGGATTTTTATGCCTAATATGCAAAGTGATCCATTTATTTTCATCATCAGTCAAATTCCCAATATATTGGGCATGCAATGTAAAAAAAGGACACGATCTTCACAAATATTATCATTTGATTTTGTTTCCAACTAGCACAGAAATATCCCTATTTACTCATGTCTCTTTTACACTTCATAGAGCATACACATTACTCTAGAGCTTAAAATCTTAAGCTTAAACACTTGATCTTCTGGCCAGCTTTGTGTGGGATCGAGTTTACATTTTAATCTAGAAAGGGAAACAATCTTGTTGCAAAAAAATTTTCACTTTGACATTCTGCAATCAATATGAGTCTATCACCACTCATACCTTCCTCCTTTGCAAGTCTTAAACCTCAGTTCTTCATATCAAGCCTTGAAAATAAGAGAAAGACCTTAAAAATCTCTAAAACTCTAGTTTCACACTTTCTCTTAGCATTTCCTGTGGTTTCGCACCTATTGGTCATGTCCCCTGCACACCTGACCGCTCTGTATCTGTGTTATGGGTGCGAACCCCTGTAAAAGTTAAAAAGGCACAAGTACATTCTTAAAAACTCACTTTGAGTCATTTCTAGAAGCTTCTAGAGGGAATCTTGAGGTGGCAAGTTCACTTCTTGAGGGTTCATGCATCCCATACCTGAAGGAGCTAACCCCTTGATGTGAGGAGCTTATCCCTTTGAAGGAGTACTCTATCCCTTCAATGGTGGACTTGTAACCTCCTTCCTTTGCACTATAAAATGAAGCATTGGGCTGGTTACTTGGGAGGTTGAAAGCTGAATATTTTTTAGGGTAAAGGTTGCTGGAACTTAGTCTTCCTGATTGAGCTTTTGAGAGGAGAGATTACATACCTTTTGATCTCATTTGGAAGAGAGTGAGGCTTATCAAAGTAGGGGAGATCCCTGTTTGGACCCTCAGAAGAGCTTGTACAACATCAAGGCACCAAAGGTTGTAAAGTTCTTCTATTTCAAAGTTAATACAATCAAGTTTATTTTTCTCAATAAGCTGTGTTTTATGGTTTATTTCATGAATTCCTTGATCACCATGATAAACATGATTTATTATATTAGCTATGCAGGTGTTATTTGATGTCTTCTTGTTTGTGATTGCAGGTTCTTAAAAGGAAACTCTTTTGAAGCTGTTGGAGCATGGTTGCCACAAACTAGCGTTGGATTTAAGGTAGGGTCTAAAACACCTCTTTAGTTTTTATTAATGAATCGTACTATGTTTAGAGAAAGGTAGATTTACTTGTCCTACCTGTTGCTAGATATCTGTTGATACTAGGGAGATTGGTCTTGTCCACAAGAACGATTTATCCGGCCAACAAATTGGCGACTCCTTTATCTTTGACTTGAGAAACTTGATTTTTGTTTCTGGTTTTTGCTTGATGTGTGTGGGATTGGGTAGTTTTTAGGTCTTGGATTGTTTTTTGTTTTTTAGAAATTTTTAAGAGGACCACATGTTCTGTTTATATTACAGTGCGAACCTTTCCGCACTATTACTTTACTGCAGAGAGTGGTACCAGATCTGGTTTTATTGGAAGCCTGCAGATCTTGTCAAAATTTTTTAAAAACCTAAAATCTTTTCGTCCAGTTGAGTTTAGGTTATTTTTATTACTTTTAGCCTCTGCCGAGATCTGCATATATCCTGTCAAAAGTCTCTTGTGAGTAAGTTACATTAGTGTTGTGTTTTAGATGAATTTCTAGAAGTTTTGCATGCCTGGATTGGTTTTCTTTCGGTCTTTGTAGTGATTTAAAGATTAGAATCCTAAGAAACCTTAGATCACCCTCGTATCTTTTTCCTTCTTGATGAGTCTGGCTGGTTTGTGAAATCATCCCTTGGTGAGAAATAGATTTTGTTTCTCTATGCAAATCTTTGAATGAACTTGGTCATAAGTTGTGAATTTCATTTTAATAAAAGAAAACATAGCTGGGTGTTTTTTGATTGATTTGTTATTCTGAACGAATTAATCCTTAGTTTACTGAATAACTAAGTAAAACATCCTAAAAAACACTTAAATATTTTATTTCAATTAGGTTTTTACAAGTTTAGATCTCAAGATTAGATTTTTCATAGTTTTGAGTGTATTTTCTAGAAATTTTAGTTTCTCTTTTGAAAGAATTGTTTTCTGTAGTTTTGAGTGTCGAAAAGAAAAGGGATTTATTTTGTGAGCATAATTAGTAGCTTCATTTTGAGTTTGTGGAAAAAGACAAAAATATTTTTTTTCATTTATATGTTGAAGGAAAGATTTGTTTTTCAAGGAATTGCATTCTCAACTCTATCTTTAGCTAGAGATTCATTGAAAACAAAAACGAATTGTTTATCATCTTCGGTGCATTTTTTTTAGTGTTTTTTGGAGTCGAGTCTTCACACCATCAAAGTTTCATCTCCATACCTATTGACTTAAGAAACAACCAATAAAAATAATGCTTAATTAAAATTCATCTAGCAATCTTTTTATTTCTAGCGCTCTTATCACCAATATAGCTTAGGCTAGTATCTTGGAGTATGGAGTAATTAACTCTCCAAAATAGTTAAAACAAACAAGTAGTTGTATCTTGTGGTAGGAAATAAATCCAATTGTAATTGATATAATCTGGAAAGATCCTCTTAAAGGAGTCAATCACGAGATCATGTCCAAACCTTTGAGACAATCAAGTCTGTCTCATTGGGAAAGATAGTAGATTTGCACGTATTAAAAACGGTGAACCTCGGATTAACCACTGTCGAGGAGCCTGGGGTCACTTGTTGGTAAATCTCAGATTAATCATGTTGAGAAGCCTTCAAGGGGATTGAGCTTTGCTACTCTTCCCTTGCACGTAGGTTGGATCGTAGACTATTCCCCCAATTGTATTTGTTATTGTTGGTAACCTTAGTGACCGTAATCTTAAGATTCTTTCCTAAGGTGACGGTGAAGGATGGGTCTCACTGTACCTAGAGTAGACGTCGACTCGACTCACTTGGACTCTCTCGGGGGTTCTCTTCACTCGAGACGGTTTTGTGAAGAAACTTGTGCCAGTCTGTTTCATTAAGCAGGTTGTCGGGGTCACTGTTCCAACTGCCATTTCTGTATTGAATTCTGCGACGTTGGATTTCATCACCAACTAGTGTTTTCGGTACGGAAAGTTATTGTTTTTGTGTGGTTTGAACTCTTAGATTGTTAGGCGTGTTATTCAATTGTTTTGTTCTTTAGAGACTTTAGGTGGTTTTATTGAGTTTTTCTTTTTTTGCGTGTGAAATAATTAAATATTTAATCATGGCTGAATTACCGAGACAATCCCGTAGACTTCGGGGGCAGCCTCCTGAATATACACCAAGTTAGCTTGAAGGGCTAAGAGCTCCTGTCACACCTAGTGGCAGTAGAGTTGGGTCACCAGAGGACGGAGAATAATCTTTAATTATTTAACCTGATTACCAAGTTCCAGCAACAGAGTATATTTCTGAACCAATTTCATTTTCTAAAGTTATTGGTACCATTTCTCCTACTAGTGAATTAATTGAGGAACCTGAAATTTCTAAACCTGAACCTGAACCTGCTGCTACTCCATCCTTAGGATTTGCTTCTCCAACTTCTAGTGGTCTTGGTTCACCTAGGGTAGGAAGTGTCATTACTCAAAATCTTCCTTCTAGACTCATTTCTATTGAAGAACTTGTTAGTCCAGATGAAGATATAACTCTCCTTGAAAATCAACCAACTTTAGAACTTAGGGAGCGTGAATCAATCTTCTACAGTCCCTTTAGAAGTGATGCTTGGTACGTATCATTGATGAACTTTTTAGAAAATATAGGTCTTGCTTCTTCACCACCTCGTATTCCTTTTCATTCTATGCCTAGAGGTTATTATCCTCCTTCGAAAATGTCAAAATGGTCATCCATGTTTTCCCACACTCCAGAAACATTTTTATATGGCGGTCCTTCTGTTCCTTCTGGGTATCGGTCACTTTTTGGTAGTTTTTCAGGAGTGTCTCCTCAACCCATTGAACATGGAATGTCAACTGGTAATAATGGAACTCTACCATTGAGTGTAGAAGAAATTCTTATGATTTCTGATGCTATTCCAAATCCGCAACCTCAAGGTAGTCAGTTACCGCCTGGAGGGAAACCTCAAGGTAGTCAGTTAATGTTTGGAGGAAAACCTCAAGGTAGTCAGTTACCACTAGGAGGGCAACCTCAAGGTAGTTAGTTACCGCCTTGAGGGCAACCGCAAGGTGCTCAATTACCGCCTGGGGGGCAACCTCAAAGTAGTCAAATACCGCCTGGCGGCAACCTCAAGGACAGTACATACCTCAAGGTCAACCCTAGATTTAGTATATACCTCATGGTCAACCCCAGTATCAATATATACCTCAAGGTCAACCCTAGTTTCACTACGTGCCTCAAGGTTATCAACCTCAAGGTCAGTACCCAACTCAAGGTTTCCAAACACTTCTGGTCAACCATTTGTACAAGGAGGTAGAAACGTACCTTTCAATTATCAGTCCTACACTCAACCTGGTTATGGTCCTCCATATGCTCAACCTGTTATGGGTCCTTACCCCGGAATGAATATGGTGTGGGATCCATCTCAAACTCAACAGATTTTGCAACCCAATGTGCAGTTGTCATCTCAACCTGGACAACCTTTGGTTTCTGGTCCAACCCAGCAACCTGTCCAGCCTACTATTCAAACTTCTGCACCTGGTGTAGTTCATCAGTCTGGGCCTAGTTCACCTCGAACTCTGCCTCAAATGACTGCTGCAACTACTGCAGCTTCTGTTCAATCTACCCCACCTTCTTTTGGAGTATCGACAGCTCCGGTTTCTATTGTTCCTGTATCAACTCCTCAAACCTCTTTACCCCAGTCCGAACCTACAACTCAGACTTCGGTTCAGATGCTTGTAGGACAACCTGGTCCAAGTACAGTTGTCACAAGTCAACCACAATTCACTTATCAACTGTACATGGGAAAGTATCAATATGTTCTTGCTGTGCAAAACCCAGTTTATCAGTATCAACCATACCCTGGATATACTTATTAGCAAACTCAACAACCCCAGTTTGGTTTGGTTAATCCTGGTTTTCCGGGAGGGTATAATATTCCTAAGGCTAATACAATTCCAGGTTATCCTGGATATCCTCCTCCTGGAGCTAGTCTTGTGACCCAAGGTTTTCGAGACCCTAACCGTTAGTTACCGTTTATTGCAACTTTCGATTTACCTAATTTGTCGTGCCTTACGAACGATCCAATTTACTATCTTTCGTATTGGCTGCCAATGCCTAATAAGTTGCCCAGTGATATCCCGAAGTTTGAGTGTAAGCTAGGAGAAGATCCATCAAATCATGTGATGACTTATCACCTCTGGTGTGCATCCAATACCATTATAGATGATTCAATTTGCTTATGGCTTTTTTAACGCACTCTAATTGGTCTCGCAGCCAAGTGGTACATTCAGTTACCACGAAGCTCTTTTTATAATTTTAGTCAGTTAGCCACTTCATTCTTAACTCATTTTCAGTTGCGTGTTAGATATGACAATGGCACGAAATTATTAACTTCATTAAAACAGTCGATGTCTACATATATTTTAGACCATATTCATAAATGGCGACGTCGACAATGTTTAGTGAAAGTTTTTATCCCGGATAAAATTTTGGCAAAATGGTTTGTTAAATCATTATTACCTAAAATCACTGAGGATGTAGCTAAGGCAGGAGTTGTTACTGAAGAGCAAGTAATTTCTCAGGCTCAGTACCTTGACCTCGTTTATACGCAGTCGGGTAATTTACACACAAAAATCCCCGATCTTCCCAAACAAAATCAAATAACTGCAGCTCCTTCATGGTCTCATGCCATTGATGGTATGATTGGTTCAGTTAGCACCAAGAGTAAGAAGAAATATGCAAAGAATTCTTCTCCTATTATAACTTTACCAGATTCCCTGACAGGAGAATCTTCGGCTGAAATTATTGCCGATATTCATGTCGTAGAATCATCTACAGACAAATCAAAATCCGGTGGTAAAAAGAAGGGGATGAAGAAAAATAAACAAAACACAAAAGAGAAACCAGATAAAACTGAATCTACTGACAAGAAACGTAAATCTCGCTATCCTTGTCTCATTTGTGACGAGGAGCACTTTACAAGAGATTGTCCACATTGAGCTGAGGTTTCAAAAATTGTCAAAGGTTCTCAAACGTCTGCTATCTTGAAGGATCCTTTTCCTAATCAAGATAGTAAGATGATAGGTTCTTCCTCAAATGCCTCAGAAGAACCAATTATGATGATGTCCCATGTTAGGATTGTGACTCGATCACAAGATTATGGTAGTAAGAGTCCTTTTGGTGGTAAGGAAGCAGAATCTTCTAATTCAAACCCATCAACTTCAACTCCTTTTGGTTATGATCCACTACAAATCGAGAAACCTAACCCAAACTTAGTAATCAAACCGCCTGCTAAAGGTATACTTCGGAAGTCAGCTTTCAATCCACATGCAAGAGCTGCTCAGAACTATAACGTTGTTGAGGATTTAACTATATCCCCTTTAGCAATGTCGGATTTGGAGGTGCTGCAATCATGCCCACCACAACGTAAATTGCTATTGTCTGCTATAGGAGCTGTTGATATTCAGGATTCCAACCTTATAATCTTCGATTTAGAAAATGGTACACCTCACCTACCTCATCAAATGGCTTTCCAGATCCCAGTGTTAGTAAAAAACAGACCTTACTTTCGGACTGTGATTGATGAGGGAGCTTCTACGTGTATTATGTCAGTTCAGTGTTAGAGACCGCTTGGTTCTCCTACACTCAATCAATCCCTGATAATTCTAAAGGCTTTTGATGGCCGAGGGTTTCATCCTTTTGGTATTCTGTAGGAATTACCTATAGGGGTAGAAGGAAAAAATGTAAATCTAGATGTGGAAGTGGTTGATGCCCCTCTAGATTACAACCTTATGTTGGGTCACAGTTGGTCTTACGCTATGACTGTTGTTGTTTCATCAGTCTTTCAGCTTATTAAATTTCCTCATAATGGAAAGATCATTACAATAGACCAGTTAAATTATTTTTCATCTGACCCAGCCTCTTTTGATAGTATCCAACATGTCAGGAAAACAACTATCCCTTATAAGGATGTTGGAGTGGGATTGATTAAAGATTCTAGTTTACTAGGAACCTTTTCATTTCCTCCTCCTAACGTATCACCTTCTTTTGCAACCATTCATATGATTTCATCGAACACTATTTCTTTTGATGATCATTGGATCGTACCTTCTGATTCTGAGGTGGACTCATTTGGTGATGCAATGCCCTTGAGTCCCTTTGAAGTTGCATATCAGGTGGTACGGTCATTTTCCGACTCTTGTTCAATGAAAATTGATCCAATGAATGTGATCCATGGGGAGTCACTTTCAATCCCAACCTCAGATTCAACAACTCTTTCTGGTCCTATTCATACTAATGAGCAGATTCGTGAACTTTTGTCTGTTGATGATTTACCATGGGAAGATCTTCATCATCAATCTTCATTTTTACCTGAGCTTGATCATTTTGAAAATGATTTCTCATGTATTTTTACCACTGATTATGTCAAGGAACCACAGAATCCACTGCGACATCTTGATTCTGAGTTGAATTTGGGAAATATTTCTCGAAAGATTCCTATTAACATTTCAGTGAAACCCGGAATTATTGAAAACATTCATATAGGTGCTTCCTGTATGGACGAGGAAATCCAAACTTATAAAGCCCTATTTCAAGAATTCCATGACATGTTTTCCTGGTCATATGAAGAAATTCCAGGAATCGATCCATCAATTGTTTTCCATGAAATTAAAACTTACCTAGATGCTAAACCTATCTGGCAACATTTGTGTCAGACACATCCAAGAAAAGCTGCTACTATTAAAGCTGAAGTTGAGAAATTACTTCGAGCAGGTTTCATTTATCCAATTACCTTAATGGATTGGGTATAGAATATTGTTCCCGCTAACAAAAAAGCAAGGAACGACAAGAATATGTATTGATTATAAAGAGATTAATCAAGCTTGTCCTAAAGACAATTATCCAACCCCCTATATTGATCAAATTATTGATGATTGTGTCGGCAGTGAAATGTTCTCCTTTATGGATGGTTTTTCTGGTTACAATCAAATTAACATACTCCCTATTGATTAACGTAAAATGGCTTTCATTTGTCCATGGGGGAAATTTGCTTATTGCAAGTTACCTTTTGGATTGAAGAACGCCAGAGCAACTTTTCAAAGGGCTATGTCTTAGGCATTTCATGACATCAAACACATTGTGTAGCCTTATCTCGATGATTTACCTGCTCATTCATTATGTAGAGCCGATCATCTCACTCATTTACAAGCCATCTTTATGAGATGTAGGCATTATAGAATTAGGCTGAATCCACACAAATGTGTTTTCTGTATAGAAACGGGTCGTTTATTAGGATTCATTGTCTCAAAAGCCAGCATTCGTGTTGATCCCTAAGGTTGAAGCTATTGTCAAATTACCTCTGCCTTCGACTCTTCGCCAACTCTAAAGTTTGCAAGGGAAAGAAAACTTTTTACGTCGATTCATTCCTAACTATGCTGAGATAACGAAAGGTTTTACCAGGTTGTTGAAACAGAATACTCTGTTCTTTTGGGATGAGATAGCTAACAAGTCTTTTAATGCACTTAAACACGCGTTGACCCATGCACCATTACTACATCCTCCCAACTACAACCAGGACAACTTTTTGTACCTCGCCGCTTCTCATTCCACCATTGGGATGGTTTTAGTTTAGGAAGATGAATTCAATAATGAACATGTGATTTATTATCTTAGTTGAACTTTGAATCTTACTGAGCTTAAATATTCGCATGTGGAGAAATTGGCCTTGGCAGCTGTTCAAGCTATCCAAATATTTCGTCACTACATCTTATTATGAAAAACCAGAGTAATTTCTTACTATAACCCTATGACATATATTTTGACTAAACAATTGCTAGGGGGCAAGTATTCCAAATGGATAGTTATCCTGCAGGAATTTTACTTGGAATTTGAAAACTCTAAGGCAAAGAAATCTTTGGTTTTTGCGGAACTGATGTGTGATTTCCTGCATACGGATACCAAAACTGTGGCGAAAGAATCCATTGCAGATGAATCCTTCTTTCTTATCAGTACTCTTGATCCATGGTATGGAGATATAATTGTCTATCTCCAAACCCAATCTTTTTGGCCTGAAATCTCATGATCTTAGCGAAGGAAAATACGTTTCCAATCCCAACAATACAATATTATTAGAGATACACTCTATCGTCGTGGAGTGGATTCTGTTTATCGTCGTTGTCTAACTCATGAAGAAGCTAAAAAGGTTTTGAATGACTGTCACTCTGGAGCATGTGGTAGTCATATGTTTGGGTATGCCACAGCCCAAAATATATTGCGCGCTGGTTATTTCTGGCCATCCTTATTTAAAGATTGTATCAATGCAGTCCGGAAATGCCACAATTGACAAATTTTTTATCGAAAGATGCGTGCTCCACCTGCTCCTCTCCACCCTATAATTGTCGTCGGTCCTTTCGCCAAGTGGGGTATTGAATTTATTACATGTAACCCTCATTCAGTTGGGGGGCATGCGTATATCATCCTTGCGGTAGATTATTTACCAAGTGGGCCGAGGTGATACCTAAATTTTCAGCAAATGGCAAAACTGCTACAATTTTTGTTTTCAATCATATAATTGCTAGATTCGGTGTTCCTCAAGTGATTATTACCGATCATGGAAGTCATTTTCGAAACATCATGATGACTAAACTAATAGAGAAACTTGGCCTGCGTCACTGTTACACAAAAATATCGTCACCTTGATTATTTGCAGTTGGTATGGGTCTATCACCACCTATGCCAGCTTCCTAAGAAAGTCTCAGACCTCAGCTCTTCAAAACAAGCTTTGGAAATGAGAGAAAGACATCAAAAAGCAATGTAACTCTGGTTCTGCACTTTCTCTCACTTTTTCCTGCAGGCCCGCACCTTTTGTTTAGAGTACCTGTGTACTTATATGCTTTGTATGTAAAGGGGAGGGCGTGTACCCCCGTGAAAGTCAAAAGGCGCAATTTTTATCTTAAAAAACTCACTTTGGGTTAATTCTAGAGGTTTCTAGAAGGAATTTTGACGTGGATTGTTCGCTCCAAAGTGGTTCATGCATCCCAAAAGAGAAGGAGCTAATCCCTTGTTAGGAGGAGCTATCCCTTTGAAGGAGGATTCTATCCCTTTGAAGGAGGACCTAGTAACTGCCCTCCATTGCACTATAAATTGAGGCATTGGGTTAGTGGCTAGAGAGGTTAGAAGCTGAACTTTTGAGGGTAAAGGCTAGTGAAATCAAGACTTCCTATTTTAGCTTAAGAGGAAAGATCACATACCTTTTTGGCTTCATTGGGAAGTGATTGAAGATTGTTAAAGTAGAGGAGACTTCTTGTTGGACCCTGGGAGGAGCTTGTACAGCGTCAAGGCAAATGTTGTAAAGTTCTTATTCTTTTGAATTAATACAATCAAGCTCATTTTTCTCAACAAGTATCTCATGTTATTTGTTTCATGGACTCCTTGACTTTCATGTTAAATATGTTTTATAATACTGGTTATTCAGGTGCTATTTAATCGTTTGCCTTGTTTGTGTTTGCAGGTTTGCGACAAAGGAACTTACTTGGATCAAAGGAGCGAAGGCATCCCCAAACTTGTGTTGGACATGAGGTAGGCCTTAAACACATTTGTTTGCCATTATTTATAAAAGCACATTTAGAGAAAGATAGTGTCTGGTTGGTTTGCTTGTCATTAGGTCTTCTTTAGATTCTAGGAAGGTCTATCTTGTCCACAAGATCGACTCACTCCGCGTGACAGTCACAATAATTCTACTCCATATTACCCATAGGCTAATGGTCTGGTTGAAGCAATCAATAAATTTCTAGTCACTATGATCCAATGAATCATTAGTATTCATCGGTCGAATTGGCATAACATGTTATTTTCAGCACTTTGAGCATACCGAACCTCAGTCAAAACATCAACTGGTTTCACTCCTTTTCAACTAGTTTACGGGTTGGAAGCAATGTTACCCATTGAATGCGAAATTTCGTCATTGCAAATAGCCATAGAATTACTTCCAGCCACTTCCGAAGAGGAAAAACGTTTGTTGTACTTAGCGCAACTAAATGAGAATCGACATGATGCTGCATTAACAATCAAGACTCATGCAAAACAGATAAAATCTCACTACGATCGAAATGTTACACCTCGTAATTTTTCGGAAGAAGATCTAGTTTTACTATACAATCAAGCAAACGATAAGCTAGGGGATGGAAAATTTGTACCCATGTGGCATGGTCCTTTTGTTGTTAAGTGTAAGCTGGCAAAAGCGGCCTATGAATTAGTAGATTTTGACGGTGTCTCTTTAGCTAGACCTAGAAATGGGCTTTATCTGAAAAGATACTATGCTTAGAGTTTGGTGTGGAGATTTTTGTTAGAATAGTTTCTTTCTAGTTGGTGTGTTTTATATTACAAAGTGTGCCTAGTTTAGAGAGTGTTTCATCATTATTCCTGTTATCTTGATTTTACTCTTGATATTGCAGATGTCGACGTCTTCTCAAACATACATTGGTTTTGCTGATGGTGCTTGTCGTAGTACACGGAATATTTCTTCCGCAACTTGGGTTATCTATTCACCCTCTGACGAGTTAGTATCTATGCATGGGGTAAGCCTCGGTCAAACAACAAATAACATTGTAGAGTATAGTGCAGTGATTGAGTTATTATCTGAGTCCATCTCATTTGGGATTCGGAGTTTGATTGTTAGGTTGGATTATGAACTCGTTGTATTACAGCTTAACAAGGTTTATGCTATTAGAAATTCAGTGTTATGAAGATTATTTTTGAAAGTTCGTCTCTTGGAACGTGAATTTGACTACATTGAATATCAGCATATTCCAAGATATTTAAATACATTAGCAGATGCAGTTGCTTCTCAAATGTTAAATAGGCATTTGCAATAATAAAGACAATAAATTTAAAAAAATTCCATAAACATGTTATACAAGATTGCTAGTGATAGTGATATATCATAGCATAGAAGTGTGTCAAATATACATCATCTTCGATCATAGGTTGAAAAACACCTTATGATCGGCAAAAGTGATAGCACAAAAAGATATAAAATCTCATATGAGTCTACAATGGAAATCATCCTATCCCTGATGATGATCACGATAAGAAACCACTGCTCAAGCCACCCTACAAAGGAACCTCTTGAAAGGTCCTCAGACCCCAATCACATAGCGCTGTAACCTATGAGGGATATCATCTATACTAGTCTCTGGGATATCTACTATCAAATGCTCTAGATGATGCTCCAATTCGGTCAGGGTCTCTGCTAATTGGTCCTGTGGGGCCGATGCCGTGATAGCAGGCTATCTTCTCTCATAGGGCGGGAGAGTGGTTGGTCGTTGTGGACCCACATCTACATTTAAAACTTTTTACTATCAGTTTTGGACGATTTAAAAACAAAAAAAAATTAGTTAAAATTTAGGAAATGTTGAAAATGGTTTTACCTGAATCATCCCATTGCTCTCCTGGTGGAAGATCCATATCTAGATCACCACGATAATCCATCCCAGCATATGGAAAGTCCTGAATCACGAAAAGTTGGTTCCCCAACCAACGAAAATACTCAGGTGGAAATTGGACAACCTCTGTACCCTCCTCAGGATGACGGGCCATGACTGCAACCCAACGCATAATCCTAAGATCTCGGGGAAGTCCAACCTCAACGGACCAACATAGGGACCCTCTCTAGGCCAAAGCTCACAACAAAGAAACCATATCCAAAGTTCTTTAGTTGTCCATTCTTTTCCCTAGTCATTTGGCCTTTCACATTCGCCGTCAAAGCATCGCACAAGTTGAAGATGGTGCCTCGGAAGCAGTCTACTGCCATCCGCATTTGGGATCGAGTAGCTAGATGCAATGCTATACTCCCACATAGTCTGGTGATAGTAAATGCGATCACTTTAAATTTAGGATGGGAGATACTCTTAATATCTATCCGTTTGTCCTTAGTTTGGTCATTACAAAACTCTAGTCGGAGACTAGCGATAGACTGGCCACCTGGCCTAGTCCCGAATAGAGATAATCGTTCACCTCTCTTGGGCAAACTAGTTAAGAAATAAATGTCCTCTAGCTTGATTTTGAGCCAGTGGCCACCAATTATGAAACATTGGTCCTGTGTGCTCCACCTGTCTACTAGCCATTGCAGAAAGTCTACCTGATCCCTCATGCCGGGTATGGCCTAGAATTTAAATAGTCTGCTTGTTTTTAATGCCTGTATTGAAGGTGGATGAAGTAATGTTGCTAGATCCACATCTTCCTATTCCCGTTGTTAGAGTCGGTCTGGTCAGTCCTCCGTCAGAGATCAAAACTCTTTATGCATTTCATGTTTAGGTGTCCCACTCCATTCACCCAGCTGTATTCCGCTAGGGGCATGCCATAATTTGATGGAGAAGGTACTCATGTCTGGCTCCTGCTGGCTCAGGTCTTTTGTCAATAATCATCATAGTCCATGACAGTCAAGGTCTGGTCCTTTAAAGGAAAAAAGTCATTTTCTATGTCTAGGTCTAGGGATTCATCAATTTGGTCTTTGAACATGTCCAATAAAGCCATGCAGGCCAGAGTGAGGCCCTTACAGAGTTATGGTTCAGAGAGCTTCATCGTCATGTGGATAAACTTCGACTCTTCTTCAAAACTCTGTTTTAAAGAAAAGTCAAACAGTGTCATTTATGACAAATTTTTCAAAAAAAATCGTCAGTTGATTTCTTCAGATGCAGTCATCATTTCCGTGGCCAAATGTCCTGTCGTGTAATCCATACAAAGAGTGCCGAAAATTTCATCATTTGAGCTAAAATTTCAAAGAGAAAGTGAAAATGAGTGTGTTTTAAAGTCAGTGAAAAAATGTCAAAACATAACATTAGAAAAATGGGTTTTCAAGGAAGCAAAAATTAAACCCATCTCTTCCAAGGCTATATATACAAGTTTTTATCAAAACAAAAGGCATTGTGCTATTACAAGCCTTGGAGAAACATTGCAAAGGTGTGAGTGTGCAATTGTGAGCGTTTGAGTGAGTTGGAGGCAGTTTTAGAGGGCGTGGCGCACATACTCATGGGCGCGGTGCACACAGAGCTTGCTCGCAGTTGAAATCTTCCAAAGGCGCGGTGCATACCCAAGGCGCGGCGCACTGGCCTTTGTGCAAGGCGCACACAGACAAAGGGCCGAAACAAGTGCCCAATCACTTCCAAATTTTTGTGAAGCCTATAAAATTGAGAGGTAGGCCTTATAACATCACTTGCTCATCAAAATTTTTTCAATGATATGGTGTTTATAGAGATGTTTGAATGCCACCAAAATGCATAAAATCAACCACAAGAAATCACTAAGAACCATGATGGCTAGGGTTTCTAAAATGTGTTGTTAGTGCCAAGGTTTCATTCCACCCATCATCTTCCCCTCACCTATCATTTTTCCCATCCTCCCTCTCTCATTTTTCCTAAATCCCTGCCCTAAACTACTACCAAACCCTCTCCCCTATCCCTCCACTATTTGGTCAACATGACACCCCAAACCCTACCTTGTTGAAATCCTAAACCCTACCCTCTCAAAAACCCCAAACTCCTCCCATATCCCTAACAAATTTCTCCCTATAACCCTTATTCCCATTACATCACTCCCTTCCTAATACTCCTTGTTTCATTGTTCCCCTTGGTAATAGATATTACAAAGGCACCCAGCCTCACACCATCATCAAAGGGCAGCCTAATCACAGCCCATAATATAGTCATGACATCACAGCATTTGTCAGAGTATGAGATGGAAACACAAAGTGACTCTTCCTTAGAAGAGCAGGCTCCCAGGAGGCATCACAAGAGTGGCAAACATGTCAGGGATGAGCCCACTACCCTCAATGAATTACAAGCATGCCCTCTTTCCATGTCATGTTTCCAGCACCTAGCATGTTTTGAATTTTGTTAAAGGGTGGCAAATGTTAGAGTTCATCATGAGTTGGCCCGTCTATTTGTACTTCATATACATGGAGGTCAGTCTATCTTGGCCGGGGTCACTTTCACATTGACACCTGAAGCTATATCAGTGGCAACAAGCATACCAAATGTTGGAGAATAGTGGCATAAAAAGAAGAAGGTGGATAGGCAACACTATGAGCCTTACATCAAGGCCAAATTCTTGAGTCAACTCATAAGAGTCTTTCCCTTCAGATACTTGAAAGATGAGTATGCTCCACTCATGAGATTGATCATGAAATACTTCAGTTGTGAGGGGAGGTTCTCTCGACTGTATGTCTATCACATCCAGTTTCTCATGCACTTCACCAGGGTGAGGATGATGAACCTCTTGTTTTTCATATGCAGGAACATAGATAGGATGAACACCTTCATGCTGCATGAGACCCCCCAACAGCAGCTTAACAATGTGTTTCACTTTGCTCTTATCTGGATTTTGGTAGATCATCAGTTGGGATTGCAGGGCATTGCTTGGGAGGACTTCATCTCTCGTGACTTCGTCAGCACATCATAGGTACTATCAGAGCCAGAGCAGGAGATGGGTGGTGCTTCTCATCAGCATGAGCACCATGAGACCACTACCATGCCAGTTTTTGTTACATATCAGAGAGGCAGTAGGCACTTGTTTGCAGCAGCGAAGCGAGTGTTATCTCCACCCGTGGTGGAAGGGGCCTCGCTTCTGACATCAATGACACAGGTACTAGACAAGGGCAGGAAGCCTGTGCATGATGAGGGGCCATCAGGTGTACAGGAGACCGATGTCATCCTCATTCAGGATGATGAAGCAGAGGCGGCGAATGCCCACCTTAGGATGACCATTCAGGAGCAGGACATGGAGATCCAAGACTTGATACTCAATGTGGAGAGGGCCCAATGGATCATCAAGTATCTAGAGCAGAGGAACAAGTAGCTTGAGGACTAGCAGGAATTCATGGAGTTGCAAAGCATCCGTGAGAATCGACAAGCTGCCCAACAGAGGAGGATCGAGCTCACTACCTTGGAGCAAGAGATCAACAACAACCGTGAGTCTTAGTTAGAGTGGGTCAATAACCACCTAGAGAGACTGCTGGAGAAGGCAAACAGAGACAAAACCATACTGAGGACGATGGCTTGTCATTACAGGGCACGGAACATGAGTGAAAAGGCCCGAATAAGGAGCTTGAAGGCCAAACTGAGCAGAGCAACAAAAGAGGCAAAAGAGCAAGATCAGCTTTGAATCTTGGCCGAAGCTTTTGTGGCCCAACATAGTGCCTCTTATAGAACCTCCAGCCCAAATTTCAAGAAATTTGGGACAATTTTGGTCACATGGGAATTTTTTTGGCACAAACATAGGTTTTTTCTCTATAAGCATCGTGCCACCGGCGCAACACGTAGGATTGGGAGCTCCAAATGAGATTTGGTTTGCATTTTTGGATTTAGCATGCAAAGTCACGACTATTGGAAATCGAGCAAGAAATTTGGGCATGAATTGAGTCCCCAGGAGGTCAAAAACACCCAAAAAATGGCCTCACTGCCCCTATTTTGACACACGGGAAGCAGTCTTGGGAGAATGAAGATTTGGAGGGGAAAATGAGCTCCAAATTCAAAAATTCCACTTGGGTTGGAAAGTAGACAGGATAGGCTTTCCAGCAAGAACACTTGGGGACATTTTAGACTTCTACAAGTGCCTAAAAACTGGTCTCAAAGTGGCACGATGCATACAGAAAAGGGTGCGACACATATAGGAAAAAAGGCCCAAATTGCCTCTGTTTCGCGAAATTTCAATTCGCGACTTCTCCAAAGTGGGCCCACTCATCTACATTTCAATTTTTTGGCACCAAAGGTGGCATTTAAAGTATTTTCACTCCAGATGGACATCTATCCAAGTGGCAAAGGAAGGCAAAGGGTCACCCAAGCCATCTGTCATGTTTATGGCGTTGCACCTATAGCTGATGTTTGGCTCTCCACCTTCATTTTGTAATGATTCGAGTAACTCCCCAACCCTTGGGCATTCTATCTCTTCATGGAAAATTCTATATATTGAATGCAAACTATTTGCAAAGGGTTGGTTGGCTTGTAACTTCTGGGAGATTGTGGGAAAGAAACTTTGTTTCTGCATTGTATATTTTTTACAGAGGATTAATGAAAGGCAGTGGCTCTGTTTCATGAGATTCATGTGGTTTTGAGTGTAGCAAATGTGTCTCTTATGTTTCATATGTATCTTGTTATGTTTCATAGCTCATTTCATATTCATTTCCATTGAAATTTTCTAAGTTAGCTAAGGTAGAATTCAATTTTATTGCTCTGCCTGTGGGAAAATTTCATGTTCAGTGTTCATTCTTTTGTTGAAAAGGATTCATGTTGTCCATGCCCTTTTCACCCTCTTAATCAATCACTCCATTCCGCACTATCTTAAACTAAATTGCTAGGCTTTCCACCTATCTTGCCTCACGAAGTAATCTGTGCCTTTGTATTAAGTTCTCTGTTCATTGAGGTCCATTGGTCCCATATCATCCTAGAAACATAGTCATTCATAAAAATCATTTCTTGTATCTGTATTACTTACTAGCCTAAGACAAATAGTTCATTGTAAGTCATCTCAGGCCATTTCATTTATCTATTCACTGAGCGTGACTCGGAGAGATCCCTCTCCTGCTCTGGTAGGGCTAGCTACCAGACTGAGCGTGGTTTTTGGTTACCCTGAATTCTGCCTTCTGTTAGCCTAAGGCGGATTTAGGTGCTAACACCCATTCTCGCCAAACGAGCATTTTGTATATCTACATTGAAAAAAAGTAGATTAGAACATTCTAATTTCAAAATTTTTGGGCAGAAATGAAAAAAATTAGGGTTTTAAATCGTATTTCGTGGGGCCCGCACCCGCTAGTTAGGGATAGTGAGTAGATTCGCACTCTTTCTTAAGAACAGGTGTGGGACCCCGACTTTTTCCTGTATACGAAAAAGTTGGGGTCCGCAAGGGTCACATGCTGAGCCTGCGGACCCCCCGCGAGTGATTTTTTAACCAAATTTTTCCTTAAAGAATTAATTTTAAAGCCTTAAAATGAAAATTAAATGGTTGAAATGAAAGATTGAGATGATGTGGATTACTTGGAGCGGAGGGTTCTCGATTCCAACGGTCGGATTTTCCGCAATCTTCACAGGAAGTTTCTTACCAAAAGCTCTTACTTTTCACTCTGAAGTCAAACGGTAAAAATGAATTTACAAAAGCCCTTTTTATAAACTTTTTTGAATATGAATTTTTAATTTGTTTATTTTTCACTTTAAAAATGTCACTTTTGATGCATTTTTATTAATTTTAAATAGGTATGATTAATGTTTTGATTTTTTGTGTAGAATATTGTATTTTCAGGGAAAATGGATCATTTTCAACGAAGAGCATACTTTTTCACTTTTTCAAACTCTTCCAAAATTTACAAAAAAGCGAAGCATAGGAGTCCTCTTTAAGATCTTTTCTGACTCGTAAAATATGAAAAGATTGCTGAGTTTTTTTTTTAAACTCATTAAAATGGAATTAAAAGGATGGCCCACTTATAGCTCTTTTCTGACCGTATAAACATGAAAAGATTGCCGAACTTTTGTTGTTTCAAGTTTGATATTGGTAATAAAACGATGTGTTTTCGATCGCTTTTTTACTTTTTCAGATTGAAGGCACTAATTATGAAAAGTACTCCTTGATCGTAATGATCAAATGGTTCTCTCAAGTATTATTTTATACTTTTTCGGGCTTGGGGGACAAAAATTTATGAAAAAGGACAACCATGGAGTTTTCTTAAGTTTTTCTTCTAACTCACTAAAATTGAAAAACACTGAGTTTCTCCTATACTGGACTCGTTAAAATTTAACAGTAAAGGACCTGTTCAATTTCAAACAGGAATGGACCACTCCTTCTTAGGGTTCAGATTTTAAACTAAGTTGGACTCATCCAAAGGATGAGCTTATAATCAAGAAAATGTTATCCTCCTCAAGCTTGTAAAAAATAAAGAGGTACTTGCCAGAAATGGTGGGGGAAAAGAGAGAAAAATGAACCTGTTTGTTCTACTTTGTGTTTAGAAAAGCAGTTAACCACTCTTAAACACGATACTTTTTGTTCACCTGGGTTGGGAAATCCTTTTCCTAACGGTTAATCAAACCATATTGAAAGTCTTCAGTCGGTTTCCGGGTATTAGCTTTGTGTCAATTGTCACCAAACCATCTGTAGTGTCATTATGTGTTCAAGAGGTCAGTTCAAATAAACCATTCATTTGCAAAATATCTGTCATCCATCTTGACCATCCCTAAGTTAGTCCTTGCCAAATATATTTCTTCAAAACTTGATCTATGATTTCGTGTTTTAGGGTTGCCTACGACAGATCGCTTTCTATTGACTCCAACTCATTCTCTAGAAAGATGATCTAGAAATCATTAGTACCTTGGAATTTGCATGCCTCAATGGCAGGTTTGTCGCCTTTGATGTTAGGTTGCATCATTGACCTTCGATCAAAGTATTCTGTGATGTGTTCAACATCGACCCATTTATTCACATTTCATGGATTGTATTGAGTACTTTGAAGGCCATTGACATTACTGGTGGTTTCTCTCACACTTGTTAACAGTTCACATCATTGACTGGTAATCAAGTGGTTTCTACCATGTTCGACTTTGACACATTCATTCACATGGATAGAATCGTATTAGTTCAGGAAGTAGAAATCAAGACCCTGGATTTAGTTTCCACCATCCAGGCTATGGGGAATTTTGTTATTCATTATACAGTGGACTATTCATAAACATATGGCTGCACCCATACTGTGTCTACACGTGTCTATACTTGTGATGTATTACGAAATCATTCATGTATTAGAGCAGTTTAGATAGTTTACTAGTCAGTTTTGATCTAAGTATGGGAATGCCTACCTCAGCGATGATATGTTCATATATATATATATATATATATCTATATCTATATCTATATCTATATATATATATATATATATATATATATATATTATATATATTATATATTAATATATATTATATATATATTGCATTGAATGTTTTTACAGGTTCCGACTGGGGTATCCATAGGAAGATCCTTGAAATGATAAAGTACTTCACTCTTCTTAGATGACAAAACCATCCTCATGTACTATAGACTTTGCACTTTAAGGGCCAATCTGTTGCACAAAAATTGTCACTTTGACATTCTGCAATCAATATGAGCCTATCACCACTCATACCTTCCTCCTTTGCAAGTCTTAAACCACAGTTCTTCATATCAAGCCTTGAAAATGGAGAAAGACCTTAAAATCCTCTAAAACTATGGTTTCGCACTTTCTCTTATCATTACCTGCGGTTCCACACCTATTCATCATGTCCCCTATGCATCTGACCGCTCTGTATCTGTGTTATGGGTGCAAACCCCTATAAAGGTTAAAAAGGCACAAGTACATTCTTAAAAACTCACTTTGAGTCATTTCTGGAAGCTTCTAGAGGGAATCTTGAGGTGGCAAGTTCGCTCCTTGACGGTTCATGCATCCCATACCTTAAGGAGCTAACCCCTTGATATGAGGAGCTTATCCCTTTGAAGGAGGACTATATCCCTTCAATGGTGAACCTGTAACCTCCTTCCTTTGCACTATAAAATGAAGCATTAGGTTTGTTACTTGGGAGGTTGAAAGCTGAATATTTTTTAGGGTAAATGCTACTGGAACTTAATCTTCCTAATTGAGCTTTTAAGAGGAGAGATTACATACCTTTTGATCTCATTTGGAAGAGAGTGAGGGTTTTCAAAGTAGAGGAGATTCCTGTTTGGACCCTAGGAAGAGCTTATACAGCATCAAGGCACCAAAGGTTGTAAAGTTCTTCTATTTCAAAGTTAATACAATGAAGTTTATTTTTCTCAATAAGTTGTGTTTTATGGTTTATTTCATGGATTCCTTGATCACCATGATGAACATGATTTATTATATTAGATATGCAGGTATTATTTGATGTGTGCTTGTTTGTGATTGCAAGTTCTTAAAAGGAAACTCTTTTGAAGCTATTGGAGCATGGTTACCACAAACTAGTGTTGGATTTAAGGTAGGGTCTAAAACACCTCTTTAGTTTTTATTAATGAATTGTAATATGTTTAGAGAAAGGTAGATTTGCTTGTCCTGCTCGTTGCTAGATATCTGTTGATACTAGGGAGATCGGTCTTGTCAGCAAGAACGATTTATTTAGCCAACAAATCCCTTGCCTACATTTACCCATGACTTGAAGAAGAGATGACGATCTCAAGGTCCTATCAAGGTCCAACTATGCTCATTGTAAAATTCCCAAAATATTGAGAATGGAATGTGAAAAATGGATACCATCTCACAAATATTATCAATTTATTTTGTTTCCTGCAAGCACATACATATTCTTTTGCACCTCATAGAGTATACACATTACTCTATACTTTAAAATCCCAAGCTTAAAGACATTCTCTTCCTACCAGATTAGTGAGGGATTGATTTTACATTCCAACCTAGAAAGGGAAACAATCCCTTGCCTTTATACATGTGTACATAAACAACAAAATTATGGAATACAAAGTGATGGAAGAAGAGAGATGGAGTTCTCATGTGAGGCAAAGCTCAACCTGGAGATTGCTTTCACGCACACTTTGCATTCATCCATATTACAACAAATCTACACTTTGCCCCACACAACTCCTTGACTATAAGAATGTGACATTGATAGCCAACATGGCATCAAACCATAAGCCAATGCACCTCTCCACATGTAGGATGGTCTTCAAGTCACACACACAAATGAAATAGTCCCCTAGTTACACAATAATCTTCACACAACACAATCAACCATGCCATAAATAGTCTACACAACTCTATCACTTAGCCACACCACGGGGCTTCATGCCTCTCTAATCAGGCTTTGATACCAAAAAAAACAATCAAATGGAAGACAATGAAATGGAAGAAAGGAGATGTAACTCTAAAGTGAGGCAAAGCTCAACCTAGAGACTTCCTGCACTCACACCTTACATTTATCTAGTAATAAAACACTTACATATATAGTGTTACAAAGTGATTGAGGATTGTGAGGAACCTCCTCATAAATAGGATCTAAAATCTACACACTCTTAAGAAGACAGAACAAAATGGAAATAATAATATAGCTCTAGAAATTACTCCATTATTTTAACATCCATTTATCAAAATTTGGTTGAATGGTGCATCCATTCATAATGGATATACTTCAGTCAAGAAACAATACAAGGAAGTCTTAAGACACCAATCTGAGACACACATTAATCACCAAAGGAAAAAACAAGAAGATGTAAATCAAATTTTGGATTCAACCCACATACCAACACATTGCGAGAACTTAGTCAAGAGTGTTGATGTGAGAAGATAATTGGTTTGAGTCTTCAAATAAGTGGGGGGTTTATACCAAATAGCCAAAAATGTGAAGGCATTAAAGGTCAAGACAAGCACCAAAGAGGTGAGGATGTTAAGAACTAGGTCAAAATATCAAAGAGAAATATGTTACGTGCTAAGGTATAACTCTCATCTGATTGTGAGGGAAATCAAGTGGTATATTCTTGTGAATCCCAAATAGGGGATAAACTGAGTCACTCATGTTAAGATAAATGAAGCATTGTCAAGATTGGAATCCACCAAGTGTAAAGGGTGTAGAATAGTCGATCAGTTACCCTATGGAGAGGAGACTTGATTGAATGGACCATGGATTAAAGGTCAAATCCAACTGCCCACAAGGTAAAAACTTTCGTTTAAGACATAAATTCAACTCTTATCCCCAAAACACTCACAAGTCTATCTCTTGGCCCCAAAACACTATGTAGTATATATCTTATTCCAAAAATACCAACGAGTCTATCCTTCGGACCGAAAATGTTGACAAGTATATCTCTTGGTGCCAAAATGATGACAAGTATTTTTTCATCTCCAAAACACTCGTGATTTTATCTTCAGACCAAAACACCAATATAAGAGGGATTGATGCTCCTCCTTTTGTTTTCACGAAACATTCCCTTCTTGACATTCTTTTATTTACTAGAAAATTTTTCTCTCTATCTCTTGCAACCCTTGGCTTAGCATCTCACTTATTTATTTAACTTGCACTTCATTGAACCATCTCTTCCTTGGCTGCAATCACACACATTCTCCTCTTTTATTTCTCATTGAGTCTCTATGTTCTTTTGCACAACTCAACATTTATCTTCATAAATACATCACCATCAATTAAAATGTGTTTATATGTTTCCTTAAGGCATGACTAAGGCCTGATGAGTCATTAGAGGCCCTCAATATTGGCTTAGACTTCCTTCATGACACTAATATGGAAATCCACTATAGGCCACTAGTTTTCACTCAACAATGTTATACCAATACTTGTATGTAGTTACCCACATGGATGTATGCATATGGTCTTTAATGTACGAATATAGTCTTGAATGTATGCCTACAGTCTTATACCTTATCCACTTCTCTTTAAGAATTAACTTAGGTATAATACAAAAAATCCATTTCCACTCACCATTCATCTTTCCTCATGCCCAAACATAATGCATTAGACATCAAAGAACAACTCCATTCAATGTAATTATTTACTTGTGCATTCACTTAACTAAGACTATGAAGGTAGACACACAACCTTCTAACATTCTTCACCTTCACTCATGTTCAATGAATATAACATGATAACTTCATCTCTTAGGAAACCACTCTTTGGGAAATTATCTTAAGAAGCCCTAGTAAAATATATTTTGAGAGGAATAGATTCTAATCTTCCCTATCATTCCTACCCATTTAATTTATCTAATCATGATAGTCTAAACCCACAAGTAAGTTTGATAATCAAACTAAAGGCAGATATTTCAAGACTACAATCTTAGCCCAATTATACAAGAGAACTCTATTCCTTTTAAGACATTACATATATTCTTTATTTCATATGCTGTGTTAAGATTTAGATGCGTTAGTCATCTTTATAAAACCAATGAACTTTATTTATCTCTCTTTCTCTCTTAGAAATAGAGATGATACTACATTGGCCTATATGTAGTCCTATAATCATGTGACATAATCATAACTACTCCCTAATATGTCCCTACAAACCATTATTCTCATTGCATAGTGCTCCTTATACAAGGAATTATAGAACCTATAAATTTCATACTTCTTACATATCAAGTCTAGATAAGAACAATAGTTCTAACATGCCACTAATATAGTAACTCATGAGTTTTTCCCATAAGATTATGGATACTCATACAAACAACCCATAATCTAATTAGGATGTATATGAAAATATTTAGATTAACTAAGGCATATAAGCCATTATATTTGATATCACTACTCCAATTTAGTACCATAGCACAACCAACAGAGA
This sequence comes from Pinus taeda, assembly GCA_000404065.3. Taxonomy (NCBI): domain Eukaryota; kingdom Viridiplantae; phylum Streptophyta; class Pinopsida; order Pinales; family Pinaceae; genus Pinus; species Pinus taeda. The sequence goes on along the minus strand of APFE031425927.1, from coordinate 33,278 downwards.
ACTCTAGTCATTCCTTTATTCACATTAAATGTGGACCATTCAATACAATAATCCTCACATACTTGCTAAGATTCACCCAACCATAGAACAAGCCTACAAGTTTATCCACTAAACATGTCAATTATCTACACTTAAAATACAAGTAACTAATGTAACCAATAACAATAGGCTTCCCTCTCCATAAGTTACATATCAACTAGGTTATAAAGCTCCTCTACAAGACTTTAACAAGAAAAAATTAGACTTCATAAGTGAAGAATGTTCCAGTAATGATCTAATTCATGAATTTTTCTTTTCTAAATGTATTTGGTAAACCAAATCGAGTTCTAATTTCCCTAAATTCTACAATGATAATTCTGCTTCAGAATAACAACTCTCTACTTATGAAATAACATCTCTACTTTTCCAATTGGATGGTGTCCTCTTCTAAGTATTTGGATGACTATCTACATATCCTTCACTTGTGGGTCTCTACCAAACTATGTCTTCCACCCAATATTGTCTCTTTGAATACTGTGTAATAAATTTTCCTTGCTTAATCCTTTGTGATCTTATCTCCATTTCCCAACATCATCCTTCATCCATGATTTTCCAAGGATGAGTACTCTCACTTATATTTTCCATTAATGATAAAAGCACCACTCAAATATCACCCAACCTTCATTAGTTTGGAAGAGGGATCTCTTAGATACCTCATTCAATGAGATTTTACTAAAAGAGAAAAATGCAAGGGAATAATTCAAATTTAAATTTCTCTTAATGGCTCCTATAAGGCTACTCGAGTAAATTCTAAATAAACACCTGACTAGTCCTCATTCCTTCCTGCTCATAGTATCATAGCCTATAGCAATGGTTGTATGTTCCCAATTAGTTGTTTCAACAAATTTTTTAATCAAGCGATAGATTACATATACATTATTTCTAAATTCATCGAGTTCATCTTGTCCACAAGAGCTTCATTGGGGGAGCAATACCATACCACGCAAATTCATATTGGGGGATATATATTGAGGAAAAAGTGACATAATATATTGAGCATATATTAGGGGGAAAAGGGTTTTTATATTGGCAGACATAAAAAATGGAGCTCAAAGTTAATGAAAAAATTTAAATGGGTATAATAAATGTTAATGAAAAATGGATACCTACAATATCTAGTGAAATAAGGAGTTTTTTTAATTGGGAAGGTGTATTGGGTTCATACTGGTAGGGGGTTAAATAATGTGATTTCTAGAGGTATTTTCAAATATGTAGTCAAATTAGAGGTACTTTTTAGTATACCAGGAATGCATGTGATATGTTAGAGGTTGATTGAGTGAAGCCCCCATGATCTTGTAATAGTAGTGACATATTCATCCTAGCATAAGCAATACATCATAATTAATTACAAATAAATTAAGGGATCAAAATGGGGATGTTACGTTAGCATTCAAACAAATACACAAATTATTTAACTAATGAGAAATCAAATTACAAGTATAATCCAATGAGATAGGAGCATTGAAACTAATTTTAGGATACCAACGTGAAGATCGCTATAAAACAAAAATTAGTTACCGCAAAACATCAAAAGCTACACAAAATGATAGTGATATTGCAAATGTAACATCCATTAGATTATAATAATGTTGTAGAATGGATTTGTTTATTGATAAAAGATAAATGAATGAGCAAAAATAGTAAAACATAAAAGGAAAAATTTTAATATATGTAGAAGGGAGACCAAAGGATGTGGTGAAGAAGGAGAACAATTTTGAGTAAAATTTGAAAGATCATGCTATAAGAGGTGAATTTATATAGAAGATGAGGATGGATTCCAAGATGAAAATGGAAAAATAGAAGTTGAAAACAAAAGGGCATGTGCATTGGTAGCTCTAGTATGGGATGACGATTTGCAAGCGGAAGGCAAATAGTTTGGTGAAGATAAACAAATACAATATCACGGTTTCAAGAAGAGTAGATTGGAAAGAGAATAGAAGTTGGCTTGAAGAAGAAGAGAGGAGATATTGAGAGTGATACAAGGTTATGGTTGAGTTTTCCATGATCTTGACGTTGGAAATCTAATGGTATATTTGAGCATATATATTTCCATTGAGTCATTGTATTTATATTTATACATAAATGAATAAAAAATTAAGGTTTCCACATTATATCCCCATGTATATGTGTGGATGAGTCTAGGTGATTATATTGCTATGTTTTTTTATTATGTGGCTATAAATTGCATTCTATTACATGAATGATTCATAGTATATGGATGTTGAGGATGGACAATATATTATCCTATGGGGAATATTTTCCTTACGAAACCCTATCATTTTGAATATGTGTTTTTGTATGTGTGGGCATATTAGTCTACAATGACATTGCTCCTAGGCCTAATAATTATGCAAAGATTATTAATATTATGAACCATGGGCAGTTCTATGATGCTTAATAGGATGAGAGTTCCCATTTAATATAAGTGTGAACATGGATATTTTCCAAAACACAAAAGAGTGTATGCATAAATCTAGTATCAGAAGTATACATAAGAGAGAGTATAATTTTCTCGCTTTGTAAACTAATCATCAATGACATGAAGTGGCATAAATTGCAGGAAATGTTTGCGAGAAGAGAGAATATAGATATTATCCAATATATCATTTTTGAGGAGGGAACTATATAGGTTTCCACCCTTGTGCTATAAACTAAATTATATGGAGTGGATGTGTTCATTTAACTTGTGTTATGTGGTGTTCATTTACTATTTCTATAGAAGAGGAGGTGTGGGAATATGCATCTTTAATGGTTGTAACAATGAATTTGATGGGTGTATGTGGCTCTATCATTTTTTAGTAGTTTGAGAGAGTCCAAATTCTTAGATATATGTAGAAAACCTAAACTCCACTATGAAATTAGTAGGTGAGGGAAGTTGTATCCTCTTACGTTAAGTGGTATTAGAGTAGTTCTAAGTCTAGGATGGAATAATTTTCAAGGACATCAAAGTTACCTAAAATTTTGGGATGAAAGATTTTGCAATGATATGAGAGAAAAGTTCGATGTTGGTTAAGAATTTATATTATTTTTCTAAGAACTAACTAGCTTTTGAAAGTTGGGTTGTTGAATCAATTCTTATGAAACCATGGTATCAAGGAGACCTAAGAGAGTGTCATTGTAGATTCTCTATATTGAGAGATGAGTAATGGGAGTTAGTGTTAGAAGAAGAAACTATGAATGGAATTATACTTGAGGTCTGTGAGCTTACTCTTGAGGATGTTTCCATGAGGAGTAGTAAGACAAGGAGGTGTAATGAATGGAACATTAGAAAAATTAGAGAAAAATAATTGGAGATGATGGATCCATAGTCACTTCAAAATCAAAATTACAAAGGATAAAGCAAAGAAGATGCCCAAGATAAAGTACTAGATGTCAGAGAAAATAATGAAATTATTAAATGAGAAAAGAGTGAAGCTCTAAGAAAATAAAGAAGATATAAGATTCGGGTTTGTGAAAATAGAGAAAAATAAAGTTGTATGAAGTAAAGAAAGTCTAGAAGGTTGATGCTGAGAAAGAAGATAGTATGTATGATAATTTGTTGCTAAATATAGAGATAATTTGGGTCATTGTAGAAAATCATAATAAAAATAGGTAGTGGTTGTGGTGATAGTTATCTATTAATGTTATCTTGAGATGAAAGGAAAGTCACTTATAGTGAGCCTGAAATGTGTGGTTGTAGTTACAGCAAGAATGTTGGCTATATAAGGGAAACTTATTGAAAGTATGGCATGGAGAGAAATATAATGAGTCCATTTCATGGGTAAGTAAGATCCTTAAAAATAAAACTAGGACATAATAGAAAACACAATTAAAATGGATAGGAGAGTAGGCTCATATGTTTGAAGGAACATGTTGGTAGCATTGTAATAATGGTCGTGCATTGTTGCCAAATGGTGGTTAGAGATTCATGGTGGAATTGAACCTAGTAGGGAGTGAGAATGAACAAAAACAAAGGAGATTACAGGATTGGAAAATAGAGTTACATGTGGTGTGTATTTTATGTAGTGAAGATAGAGTTATTTTCTTTCCCTTAATGTGATATTTTGTTTGTTTGCAGGAAGAAGGAAATTTGTGATGCAAATTAAGGTGAATGTACTTAGTCGAGGAGATATGAATATAAATATAAGAATATGCATTAGAAAGATAATGTGCAAGGCAAGGGAATTTGTAGAGATTACAAAAACTGCAAATCATAGAGGTTTCAAAGGATATATATGTTTAAAGAGAAATTGAGAGTAAAAGAGGATGGCATGAAGATAAGTGACCTTGAAGGACGTATGAGTGAAGTTGCTTAATTGATTATAGATGTGTTGATAGGGGAAAATGACCCAGTAATAATCAAGGGTTTTTCTCTAGTATGAGGTATGAATTAGACCTTATGACATTTGCGATAAGAGAATCCAAATTTTGGTTGAGTAGCAATTCTTGGTTATGTATGAGAACTGTAAGATGTGTGTGATCATCATAGTGTTGAGGTGCACCTTTTGAGCTACCAAATATTCTAAATGCATAATTGAGCTACCAAATTTCTAAATCCATAATTAAGCTATTATAACATATTTGAAGGGAAATATAGAAAATAAAATGTAAGTAATGGGTGGAAAATGGAACATATGTATAGTCAAGGAAACAATTAGTTGATATCATAGACAACATTATATGCCTAAGTAATTAGAAAAAAATATAAGATGTCATGAAGATAAGTGAAATGGGAGGAAATATGAATGAAGTTGAATTAAAAATAGATGTCTTAATGGGGGATAATGACCTAGTAACAGTGACAGGTTTGTCTTTGGTATGAGATCCCAATTAGACCTGACACCATTTGGGATAGTAGACCCATCCATATTCTGAACTAGTAACCATTCTTGTTGTGTGTGAGAGATGTGATATGTGTGTGATAATCGTAGTGGTGAGGTGCACCTATTGAGATAGAAACTATTGTAAATTTAGAAATGTAGCTATTCAAACCTAAATAAAGGGAAAGAGGGATCATAAAATGTAAGAAATGAGTGGAAAACATCACAAATATACTATCAAGGAAACAATTAGTTGATATCTTAGACAACATTGTATGGTTAATTTATTAGAAGAAGATACAAGATGTCATGAAGATAAGTACTTAATGTAGAAAGAAACAATATTTAAAGCACAAGTGAGAAATTCCAAGCTAATTCATAGATTATTCTAAGAACTACCTATAATATATCTCACAGATACATACATAAATGAGTTTCTTTAGAGTAATAAAAAACAAAGACATTGTGCACATGAAGTGAAACTTAAGGACTACTCTTTAAAGATTTTCTATATTAATTGGCCAAAGAAATACATAGTGTCCAGCTTCCAATATGTGTTATGCAAGTTATATCAACATAAATTAACAATCGAAAACACTCTTACTTAAAGTTTTACAACATCTATATATTTAGTTAAGAAATTCCTCGTGTGATTAGTGAACATCTATGATGTTAGTTCCAATTCTTCAAATTCCCATGATTTACAAATATAATAAGGGAAAATATTTTGGAACTCTCTAGAATGAGGCTGACATCTTTTACACTCTGATTAGATCTCTAATTGATAAATTCATAATGTCTCGAAGGTATGCCACATGGACTTCACAATTTGATACAAACATTTTGACTCTTCTATATAGTTGACTTTCCATGACTATGTGGTATTATGTTGCATTTTGGATAAGAGACCGCACATTATTTGGGACAAGAGACCTATCTCAATTCTAGCTCGATAACCATTCTTAGTTGTGTGTGAGCATTGTGAGATGTGTGTGATCATCCCAGTGGTGAGGTGCACCTATCAAGATAGTGGCTATTATAAATGCATAAATGCAACTATTCTAACCTATCTAAAGGAAAAATAAGAAAATGGAAGCAAAGATCAGAAATAATAATAATAATAATAATAATAATAATAACAACAACAATAATAATAATAAAAAGAAAAACAGATGTATAATCAAGGAAATAGTTAGCTAATATCCTAGACAACATTTTACACGTAACTTATTAGAACAAACTAGAAAATACTTAGACCATAAACCAATAAGAACTCAATATGGAAACCAAAATAACTGAATCAAAAATCAAGAAAGTGCAAAGCAATTCATAGATTAGTCTAAAAACTAGCGGTAATATATCTCATAGGTACATACATAAATCAATTGCTTAAGAGTACTCAGAAATAAATATTCCATGCATGTGAAGTGAAACTTCATTAGTGGCCTTCAAGGATTCTCTATGTTAATTAACCAAGGAAATATAGAGTTATTAGCTTCCAATATCTAGCCTACAAGTTATATCAACAAATTTAGAAAATTGCAACCCCTCTTAATGAGAGTTTTACAACATTTATAGCTTCAATTAATAATTGTCTTCCATGATTGTTGAAATTCTATGAGTTCAATTGCATCTCTCCATCTTCCCATGACTTAGAAATATAATAAGGGGAAACATTCTTAAACTCTCCAGAATGAGCCTAACATATGTTAGACTCTAATTTTATCATAAATTGAGAAACACCACAATGTCTTGAGGGTATGCCACCCGAAGGTTGCAACACGATGCAATCATTTTGTCTCTTATAAATAGATGAATTTCCATGATTATGTGATATTTTTTTGTGCCCTAAAAGACATTGAAATATCCTTCTTCAGTGAAACTAGGATTGAATTTAAGGAAATGTGTTGCATAGTAGGATCTATGGGTTTTCTCTAGAAGGTACATTGATGAAGATGTTGGACGATAACTTCTTTTCATTCAACAAATTTTCAAATTCTTAGCTAAATTCATCACAAGGTTTAGCTTACCCTAGGTTATGATTGATGGAAGCTATTCATTCTACTAAAAAATGTTGCAACCAATTTGCAACATATAATACTTCTTATAGATATGGGTTTCGCTTTGATCCAGATCTTTTAACTTCAAGGATGCATACATAATTGCATATAAAAGAGCATGTTAACTGAGTAACTTAACATGTGAAAAAGAAGTGGAAATCATAAAGAAATCATGAGATAAAAGGCACACAAACAATTTGATTACGGAGTTCACCCAATGTGGGCTACGTCTCTGGGCCCTGCTGAAAGTGGGGAGGCCTTCTTTCATTAAATGGCAACAAAGAAATGAATTACAATCAACTTTACATAAATGACCCTTATACCTCCAATATCTGTCATGGAAAAAAAATGGAGACCTCAGCTAGAGAAATGGGCTACATGGTTGGATTCCTGGTGAGAAATCATGTGAAAATGACTATAAACTTGTCCCGTTCTAACACTAACACTTTTGGACCCAAAGGGAATCTTCTCAGCATTAACAAAGATTCCTCGTTCAAGGTTTTGCCCCTCTTGACCACTTAGGGTTCCCTTAGTTGGACTCGCTCCACTCTCTGTCGATTGGATCGAATGGAAAATAATAAGATTTAAGTAATGTTGAGTGGTGAATGTTCCAAAGAGAGGCCCATAGGCTATTGGTGGAAAGCGAAAATTTGTGGGCAGAGGCCTTGAGGTCAAACTCGCGAGCCTACCCAAAAATGGTGCATTATTCTTTTGGATTAACCATTTCGTTGGGAGTTAATGCAACGATGGCATGTGATATTGTTTTATCTATTATGGAGTCGTCGTGTGGGTGGGCCAGCCTCTAGCTGGGTTCAAGCCCCACTGGCTTTGACACATAATATGGTCAGTTGGGCCATGGGTGGGGTCTCGGGTCAGAGCGGCGGGCCCCGACCCTATTTTTAATACATATGTTAATGATCGTTGGCGAGGTGGTGGGGATGGCAGCTCACCACCCTATTTTAATATTTTTTATTTTTTATATATACTAATAGCCAAAACAATTTTACTATATTTTAGGGGTTATTAGGAAATTTAAGGAGGCAACCAATTTTCCCTTTCTAGTCCTCATTTTCTATGTGTTGTCCCATCGCCAAATTGTTACCTCATTAGTGACTTCCACTTGGCTTAGTTTGACCAGAACTTTGACCATATATAACTTGAGCATACGAACTCAGATTTGAGTGTCATTCGCACAGTTTTGAATCAGGGGGATGAGCACTATGATATAATCCTAGTGTCACTTCAATATGATGACATTGATTTTTGAACTATTTCAAGGCCACTTCTATTTCTAGAGCCACCTAGATCATTCCACCCCACTAATGATATTTTGGACCGCCAAAATCTTTATTAGTAAATTGGCAAGTGAGGGAATTGTTCCCTCACTTTCGCCTTTTCAATCCATTGGGCCTTATTTCGATGCATTCCTTTGAAACCAATATGAAGGTACTCCATGTCTCCCCATTGTGAAGTCCTAGTCTTCTTGTTGAGAATGATATCCCCTGATAGCTTGTCCAAGTATTCAGGTGGAAGATTTCCCACTTCAGGAACCTATCCAACCTCTTCGATGTCCATGATCAAAGGAGGTTGATAAATCTTCATGTTTTCAATGTTCACCACTGAGTACATCTGCATGTATGCTAGAAAATCAAGACAAAAAACATTTTCTCCAGTCTTCTCTAATATGGTGAATGGACCATATCGGATTGGTCTCAAATTCTTTCCCCCCCTTTCATTTTGTCTTTTCTGATGTGGAGCCACACTTTGTCATGTCGGGGTTTGTATTGAGCTTGAATTTTCTCCAACTATTCCTGCACTGTCTGGTGAATCATTTGAATCCGTTGGATGAACTTTTGTGCTTTTTCACCGTCATCTTGCCCACTAGAATATTTATCTCTCCCAAGACCATGTCTAAGGGATCCTTTGGAAAATATCCAAGACATGTCTCAAACTGTGAGCTCTGAATGGATGAGTGCACTGGCCAGTTGTATGCATGTTGTACATAAGGAAGTTGCTCGCCCCACAACTTCGGATGCTTTCCACAATAGCCTCAGAATAAGTGTATCACTATCTGATCGACAACCTTTGTTTTTTGTTTGGTCTATAGAAGAAATTTCATGCTCCTCTTCAACTTGGTGTCCATCATTCTCCACAAACTCGTACAAAACTCTCCAATAAAGCGAGAGTCTCAATTCGACACAATGGATGTGGCTATCCCAAAGTGGACCCATACAAATTGGAAGAAGAGATGAGTAGTTTTCTCTATAGTGACCTACTTTTTACAAGGCATTAATACACACATTTTTCTAAATCGATCCACAACGACGTACAAATAGTCATGACCTCTCCTAGACAAAGGAAAACTGCATACGAAATCCATTAACACACTTTCCCATGGACGACTCGGAATAGGGAGTGATGTGTAGAGCCCCAATTTTCTATTAGCTTGATTTTTAACTGAATGCAATACACATCCCTTTACATATCGAGTCACAACATTTTTCATGTGAGGCCAATAACACAACCTATGCAAATGACACAAAGTTTTCCCTACACCAAAATGCCCTGACACAAGAGAGGTATGTGCCTCTTTGATTACATTTATTCTTTCATTGGTGGGGATACAAAGTTTGCCAAGGTGGTACAACAACTTTCCCTACAAATGGTAGTTGCACATGTGATCCATGAGTCAGCTTTGCATAAATCTCCTTCAAACAATCATCATCAACATACTGTTCAACATAACTTTCAAAAGACAAAGAAGAATTTTTCAAAACTATAGATATAGAAATAGGAGGGTGAGAAAGCATATATGCCACTTTGTTGTTGGTTCCATTCTTATATTTTATTACCAAGTGAAACTATTGGAGGAATCCCATCCATATGAAATGACGTGACTGTTGAGGCTTGGTCTGTGATTGGAGGTACTGCAAAGGTTGGTGATATATGTGAATGATGGCCTCCTTTTCAATCAAATAATGCTTCCACTTCTTCATGCTTTGAACCAAGGCTTACATCTCCTTATCATGTGTGGGATAGTTCACAACAGCTTGGGATGTCTCTGAATCATAACATATAGGTTTCCTTTGCTACATCAATACTACTCCCATGGCATATCCACTGGCATTGGTCTTGATCTCAAAAGGATGTTGGAGGTAAGGTAACACCAAAACTGGTGTGGTACTAATCTTCTCTTTCAGTGTATCAAAGTCTTTCTGCTCCTTTCCTCACCACTGAAATATTTTCTTCAAACTCGTCAATGCATGTAAGGGGGACGCCATGACGAAGAAGTTGGAAATGGACCTTCTCCAGTATTGTACTACACCCAAAAAGCTACGAACCTCTATAACATTGGTGGGTTTAGGCCAATTTACAATCACATAAATTTTATAATGATCTATTTTTAATTGTCCACCACTGACAATGTGACCCAAGTAAACCAAAGAGGTCTTACCAAATTCACACTTAGACATTTTCACATACAATTTTTCTTTTTGCAAAACATTAAGTACCTTTTTAACATGACTCACATAATCATCCCATGTCCTACCAAAAACAAGAATGTCATCATGACACACAAGTACAAAATCATCAAGAAAAGGTTTGAAGATATCCTTCATCACCCTCATGAATGTGGTTGGAGAATTGCATAGTTTGAATGGCATCACTAGCCATTCAAACAACCCCTATTTTGTCTTGAATGTAGCCTTCCATACATCCTGTTCTACAAACCTGACTTGATGATAGCCACTATGCAAGTCTAGTTTTGTGAAATAGACACCATTTTTCAATTGATCTAACAAATCATCAATGCAAAGGAGAGGGTATCAATTCTTCACCATTATTTTTTTTAGTGCTATGTAGTCCATGCACATCCTCCATGTGCCATCCTTCTTTGACACCAACACAATAAGTGAACCGCATCGAGAAGAACTTGGCCTTATGAACCCTTGGTTCAACAATTCTCGTACTTGCTTCTTTATGTCCTCCATCTCAATGGCTGACAACCTGTACATACCAATGTTGGGTAAAGAAGCATAATGCTACAAGTGAATCTCATGTTGGATCTCACATTTTGGAGGCAACCCACTTGGTTCCTGAAAAACACCATCATAGTTACAAACAATTTCATACAATTCCTTTTTACGAGTGGGATCACAACCTTGGAAATATTTAGATGTCGCAACATCTTTTTATCTCACAACCATGAGAATGCACCATTTGCTGGAATTAATCAATCTCTTCATCTAACCTGCACTTGCAAGACTAGAACTAATTTTGGCACGATGAGCTCTAACAATGTATTCCACCTCATCTTTCATGAGATGGTACTTGCTTTCATGGAGAAATAAACCTGCTCTCTTTTCATACAAATATGGACACCCCAGTAAAATACAACAGATATCCAAGGGTACAACATCAAGATTAACCTCATCTACTAGTTTGGATGCAATCACAAATATAGCTCTACACTGCTTGGTTACATGTAATTTTGCTTTATCACACACCCAATCAAGAGGGTAGGGTTTCAGATGAGGCTTGGTTTCTAATGCCAACTTTTTAACCAAGGATTATGAAATCAAATTTTCTTGTGAGCCTAAATCAAACAAGGTTTCCACGTTAGTATGTTTAATTATCACTCTAATGTGGAACAATTCAATTCTCTTTCATTCACTAATAAGAGACTCATTTGAAGAACTTGAGCTTGCATGTGATTCATAATTTTCACTAGCATGAAGAGAAAGAGTACCTTGTGTGCCCACTGTTGTGATCAATGTCTCATCACCAGAATTAGATCCAAGGTCATGTTTTGCGGTTGCCATTGTATTTTGCTTGTTCTTCCCACCAAATCTCTTTGTTTTCAATTCCAGATGAAACTTCTAACAATGTTCATCATCAGGAACTTCCTTCTTGTAATGTGTGCAATATGGCTTTTCTCCTTCCTCCTTCGTGGTTGTAGTTGCCTTCTTGTCCTTTCCCTTTCCTTTTAATGCAGGAGCATCCAGACTTAGCCAGCAATGTGATTGCATGTTCACATGTTGTGGCTAACATGAAATGAATTTCATTGACCTAAATGGTCAAATAAATTTTAGTAGAGAGGGTTGGATCTCTCGCATTTATTTTTCCTTAAATTATTGTAATAATTAGAGCATTATATTATTTTTAGAATAGGTGATAAGTTTTTAGGATAGGTGTGTATCAAAGCTTGAGAATAGAGATTTAATTGTTGAACTGATAAAAATAGAGATTTAGTTGTGAATGCAGTTAGAATAGGATTTGATCCATTAAAGAGGAAAAAATGTAATGATAGAAGAAACGAGAAGGAGCAAGGGAAAAAAAAGAGAGATAGGGTTTGAGATTGAAAAAAATAGTGGTCAGACAAATTGATGTAATCAAGCCAAGAGGGCCAAGACACTATAATTCTTATTTACTCAAATAATTGATCTAAGTGTGGTGTGTAAATGTTGTTCCTAGTGCATAAATTCCTTTGTAATCTACATATCTATGTTCTAAATGCTAACAGGGTATTATTCTTCTATTTATGTGTTTTATTGAAAATATTAGTTAAATAGCATTAAGGGTTTTATTTCAGGTCCGTAGACTAAGCGCTAACCCTTTTTCATTATAAAGGAACGTGGGTAGTATTCCAAAATAATAAATGGTATATCGTGAGGAAAAAAATGGTAAATGGTATTTTTCTAAATCACGCGATTAACCTGAAGTGGCGACACGTAGCATGGAGAAACCACTTATCTCGCGTGCTCTCGCGCTGCTATCTATCGTTCTAGTTATCATGCGATATTGCACAACACCCGATGGATTTGGGTAAATGAGATCAACTGTGAATATTGAAGCGCTCGGGGAGTAGAAAATTAAAATTGGGACCGGCGAATATTGGTCAGGTAAGTGGGACCTTCAGACTGAAACCCATGCATATAATCTGATTAGCGTGCGATTCACTAGCTTTACAGCCAAAAACTATTTTGGATTTAGAAGTCCACGTCATTTTGGTATCAAAGCCCAACGGTTAAGTTCTTCTACGGCAAACATGCCACCTAGAAGAGGAGCTAGCATAGGTCGGGGAAGACATGTAGCCAATGCAGTTTTTCTAGAAGAGATTCAACACTTGCGTACAAGGATCGAGACAATGGAAATTGCTCAAAGGAGAGCACCTGATGAAGAAGATTTCAGTGTTGTAGAGGAATCTTCTAAGGAAGAAGAAGAGGATGAAAGCGAAGCTGTCAAAGTTCTCAAAATGTTTTCCAAATCAAGTGGAAGACCAAAGATGGAAATGTTGTTGTATGATGGAAACCTCAATGTAGAAGAGTTGATGGACTGGATGAGTTCATTAGACAAGTATTTCGACTATGAGGAGGTTGATGATAAAAATAAGGTAAAATCTGCAGTTACTAGATTGAAGAGCCATGCAACTATCTGGTGGGATGAACTACAAACATCTAGAGAGAAAAAGGGGAAGCCCAAGATCAAGTAGTGGGATAAAATGGTGAGTAAATTGAAAGGTAAATTCATGCCAAGATATTATCGGTTAAATCTTTTTAGACAGTTACAAAATTTGAGGCAAAAAGGAATGATTGTTAAAGAATACACGGAAGAGTTTTATAAGCTGAGAATTAGAGCAGGACATGCAGAGGATGACGTAAAAAAGGTAGCCAGATACATCAATGGCTTGAGATATGACTTACAGGATGAAATTAGTTTTCTGAGTCTGAAGACAATTGAAGATATCTATCAAGTAGCTTTGAAGGCAGAGGAGAAGATGTTGAGGAAGCAAAATCAAAGGAATAGAGGAAAAAGTCTAGCAAGAGGTAGAGGAACTACCAGATCAAGATTCCAGATTGCTTAAAGCAGAAAAAGAGACAGGAGAGCTAGCTCAAACAAAGAATCTATTCAGGACTACATGCAATTCCAAAGGAAAATGTTGTAAAGTGATAATTGATAGTGGAAGCACTGATAACCTTGTTTCTACAGAAATGGTGGACAAGTTAGGATCAGTGAAAATAATACACCCTACTCCTTACAAAGTATCGTGGCTGCAAAAAGGATATTAGCTTATTATGACAGAAAAATGCAAGGTAGAGATCCAAATTGGTACTTATAAGGATGTGATATTATGTGATGTAATGCCAATGGATGTATGTCATATATTGCTGGGAAGACCTTGGCAGTTTGATTGGAAAGTTAGGCATGATGGGAGAAGAAACACTTACACTCTAGAGAAGGATGGAAATAAACACACACTATTGCCATTGAAGGATGAAGTAGGTAAAGAAGCGCCTGGAAACAATGTTATGTTGATAATTGGGAAAGAAATGCTGCAAGAAGTCAAGAAGGATGAAAAGATACATTTTGCTGTAATAGGGAGACCTAAGGAAATTTTGACTTCCACAAACTTAGATGATTTATCTGAAGAAATCAAAACTCTGTTGAATGATTTTGCTGATATTATTGTGGATGAGTTGCCAAATGCATTACCACCGATCAGCAACATTAGTCAATACACTGATCTAATTCCTAGAGCAAGTTTGCCAAATAAAGCAGCATACAAGTTAACTCAAGAAAATGCAGAAGTAGGGATACAAGTGCATGAACTAATGGATAAGGGATTAATAAGAGAGAGCCTTAGTCCATGTGATGTACCAATAGTACTCAGTCCAAAGAAAGGTGGTGAATGGTGCATGTGTATGGATTCTAGAACCATAAACAAGATTACTATCAGGTATAGATTTCCTTTACCACACATGGATGATTTGATGGATTGTTTAAGTGGGTCAAAGTATTTTACTAAAATAGATATGAAGAGTGGATACCATCAAATGAGGATTAGAGAAGAACATGAATGGAAGACTACATTTAAAACAAATAGTGGGTTGTATGAGTGGTTAGTGATGCCTTTTGGACTCACTAATGCACCCAACACATTCATGAGATTGATGAAAGACTTGAAGGAATATGCAGGAAAGTTTGTGATTGTTTACCTTGATGATATTCTAATTTTCTGTTGAAGCAAAGAGGAACATTTGGAGCATCTTAAGTTGGTTCTGAGAACTTTGCATAAAGAGAAACTGCTAATAAATATGAAGAAATGCAGTTTTATGAAAGAAGAGTTAATCTATTTGGGGTTTGTAGTTTCTAAAGAAGGTTTGAAAATGGATCCTGAGAAATTCCAAGCAATTTGGAACTGGCCAACTCCAAGAAACATATTTGAGGTAAGAAGCTTTCATGGTCTTGCAAGTTTTTATAGAAAATTTATCAGAAGTTTTAGTTAGATTTGTGCACCAATTATTGAAACAATCAAAGAAACGAATCAACCATTCAAGTGGACAAAAGCAGCAGATTGAAATTTTAAGTTGCTAAAGAAGAAAATTAAAAAAAAACCAGTTTTAGCTTTGCCTAATTTTGAAACGTTTTCCAAGTTGAAACTGATGCTAGTGGAGTTGTAATTAGAGCAGCTTTAAGTCAGGAATAGAGACTAATAGCATACTTTAGTGAGAAACTAAAAGAAGCTAAGAATAAATATTCCTCTTATGACAAATAATTTTACGATATTGTGCAAGCTTTAAAAAAATGGAGACATTATTTGCTACCAAAGGAGTTTGTATTGTATTCTAACAATCATGCATTACAGTTAGTAAACAACCAGCCAAAATTGAACCAGAAGCATGCCAAGTGGGTAGAGTTTTTGCAGAGTTTTACTTTTGTGATTAAACATACAAGTGGTAAGTTGAACAGAGTTGTTGATGCTTTGAGCAGGGTAAATTTCATTATGAAAGAATTAAAAGTTGGGGTTGTAGTATTTGAAGAAATGGTTGATATGTATAAAGATGATATAGAATTCAACGATATTTATGTAGTTGTACAAAATCCAGCAGTTCATAATAGAAGCCAGTGGTTGGATTATCTTATCCAAGGAAGTTTACGGTTTAAAAGTAATAGATTATGTATTCCCAAATTTTTTATGAGGGAAAACATAATCAAGGAGAAACACAGTGGAGGGTTATCTAAACACTTTGGACAAGAAAAAACCTTTTCTCAGGTAAATGCCTTTTACAACTGGCCAAAGATGCAAACTGATGTTAAGCGATTTGTTGAGAAGTGCAGGATCTATCAACATGCTAAGGGAAGGAGCCAAAACATAGGATTATATCATCCATTACCAATACTAGATAGACCATGGGATGCAGTTAGTATGGATTTTGTTTTGGGATTACCTAAAACTAAAAGAGGAAATGATTCCATTTATGTTGTGGTGGATAGATTTTCTAAAATGGCACATTTCATTGCATGCAAAAAGACTAGTGATGCAACACATATTGCTAATCTATTTTTTTCAAAAGTTGTAAGGTTACATGGATTGCTTATAAGCATTGTGTTTGATAGGGATACAAAATTTGTTGGGCATTTCTGGAGAACTTTTTGGAAGAAACTAGGTGCCAACATTAGTTTCAATTCAGCATATCACCATCAAACAAATGAGCAGACCGAAGTGGTAAAGAGAAGCATGGGAAACATATTGAGGAGTTTAGTGTATAAAAATCCTAAGCAGTGGGATTTAGCACTTGCTCAAGCTGAGTTTGCTTATAATGATACTCCAAACCAAAGTACTGGGATGAGTCCATTCCAGATTATTTTTGGGATGAATCCAAGAGGTGTGTATGAGCTCAGAAATTTGGGAACACAGGAGACAATAAGTGCAAAATTTGAAGAGTTTGCAGAGCAGACGCAGAGACTATAGGAAGATGTCAAAGACAGATTGCAGGAAAGTATTGGCAAATACAAAGAGAGAGTTAATATGAAGAGGAGAGAAAAATAATTCCAAGTGGGTGATCTAGTGATGGTGTACTTGAGGAAAGAAAGGTTTCCTGTCAGGACTTACAACAAATTAAAGATGAAAAAGATAGGGCCATGAAGAATTGTGAGAAAGTTATCAACCAATGCTTCTGAAATTGAATTGCCAGAAGGGGTTGGAATATCCCCTATCTTCAATGTTGTAGGTTTGTATCAATACAAAGAGACAGAGTCAGAGCTACAGGATGAACCTGCAGAAGATGAAGTTCAGACTTTAAATTGGGAAGAACAAATGCCAAAGACAGTCAAGAAATAGGTGGAAGCTATTGTGAAGAAAAGAGTATCCAAAAGAACCAAAGGACAAGTTTATTTTTAGTATCTAGTCAAATGGAAGGGACAACCAATGGAGGATGCCAGTTGGTTAACAACAGCATAATTACAGAAGTATGGAGTAAATCTTGAAAGTTTGATGAATGATTCTTTTCTTCCCCAGGAGTCTGATGCAAGAGCATCCAGACTTAGCGAGCAATGTGATTTTATGTTCACATGTTGTGGATAACATTAAATGAATTTCATTGACCTAAATGGTCAAATCAATTTTTAGTAGAGAGGGTTGGATCTCTCGAATTTATTTTTCCTTAAATTATTGTAATAGTTAGAACACTATATTTTTTTAGAATAGGCAATAAGTTGTTAGGATAGGTGTGTATCAAAGCTTGAGAATAGGGATTTAATTGTTGAACTGATAAAAATAGAAATTGAGTTGTGAATGCAATTAGAATAGGATTGGATCCATTAAAGAGGAAAAAATGTAATGATAGAAGAAAAGAGAAGGAGCGAGGGAAAAAAGAGAGGGATAGGGTTTGAGAGTGAAAAAAACAGAGGTTAGACAAATTGATGTAATTGAGCTGAGAGGGCCAAGACTCTGTAATTATTATTTACTTGAATAATTGATCTAAGTGTGGTGTGTACGTGTTGTTCCTAGTGTAGAAATTCCTTTGTAATCTGTGTATCTGTGTTCTAGACCCTAACCACGTATTATTCTTCCATTTATGCGTTTTATTGAAAATATCAATTAAATAGCATTAAGGGTTTTATTTCAAGTCCGCAGACTAAGCGCTAACCCTTTTTAATTATAAAGGAATGTGGGTAGTATTCCAAAACAGTAAATGGTATATCGCATGCAAAAAAAATGGTAAATTGTATTTTTCTAAATCGCGTGAATAACCTAAGGTGGCGACACGTAGCACAAAGAAACCACTTATCTCGCGTGCTCTCGAGCTGCTATCTATCATGCTAGTTATCGCGCAATATTGTGTGACATCCATTGGATTTGGGTAAACGAGAACAATGGTGAAGATTGAGGCGCTCGGGGAGTAGAAAAGTAAAAGTGGGACCGGCGGAGATTGTTCAGGTAAGTGGTACCTTCAGAGTGAAACCCACACATATACTCTGATTAACGTGTGATTCATTAGTTTTATAGCCAAAAAATATTTTGGATTCGGAAGTCCACATCACCTTTTCCTTTGAACTTGCCAATATGAGGTTGTTGGGTGCTGGATTTATAGTTTTGTATACTCCTTCAACACTTAATTTGTCAACCTGGGGCTATGTAATCTTAGAGGCGAAGGAGAGGAAATGAAAAAAACTTTTGGTTTAACTTCTGTAAATCCTACTTCTAACCTTTTAACAAAATTTTGCAGAATCAACAGGAAATGAAATTGCAGAGAAACCCTTTAGCAAAACAACACCAAGCCACTTTGGGTACTAGATTCAATTCAAGAAAAATACTTTGCAAAGATATATTGACAGAAAAATTGAAGCATGCCTTGCAATCAATTTGAAAAGAATATTGGAAAATGAAATATGTTGTTGTAATATAAACTCCAATGCTTTAAAAAGAACATAATGAATGATCTTCTAATATACTTATAAATATGTGTCCTTTACTAAAGATATATCATTCATGTAGTAGACAAACTATGTGCCTGTACCGAAATGAGTCTCGTTCCTGCACTAGGGTACTTTGTTAATTTTGGATTAAAATTTAATGAAAAGCCTCCAAATCCAAAATGCTCAATGAAAATGACTTTAAAAGAATTGAAAGTAAATCTTGTAATAGCATAAAAGGAATCACACTTGCGATGTAAATGAGAGTACCTATCCAAAAGCCAGGACTTAATCCTTTTTAGATCTTGGTCATAAAAACAGATAAACTCTGTTTTGAAAGATAAATTCCATAAAAGTCATTAATCTCAAAAAGAGACACCATAAACAATCCTTGTAATCAATAATGTTCAAGTTACATTCATATATGAAATCATTACAATTTAACCTTTACTTGCAAAGTTGTTATTATATCACCAAAGTTTGCATTTATGTAAAAGCACACGTATGCTGGAAAGAAAATGATATAAACTTCAAACTCATAACCTTAACCAATCTCTCGGAAAGAACTCAGAAAACATTTCTCTGGAAAAAAGGACAAAGCAAAGATAATTTCAAGAACGTAAAGAAACACCTAAAACTTAAAACGAAAATTAAATCAACCACACAGAGAATCCTCAGATATGAGATCACAATGGTTTCATAAAATCTGCAAGCTCAAGAATGGAAAGAAAATCACTATGTTCACACTGACATAACCAGATCTAAAAAACCTATGAAATATGGACAGAACGAGTTGGGTGGGTTGGGACCTAGCCAACTAGCTCGTTTACCTCTACGAAAAATCCTGAAATCAACTATGCAAAGGGAACATTATAGATAATGACTGGAACCAAATATGAAACTGGGATTAGCTCCATATTTTTTCTGTGAATATACATTATAAAACCATGGGTCCATCCCAGAGAGATAGGGTGGTACAAGATTACAAAATTACAACATAAGTGTATCAGAAATTCTTCACAGTGTTGCTAAGTAAGCCTATCCTAGAATCCCTATTTTATACATAAAAATTGGCTTTCGACTGTGATGAAAACTTAACAGGAAAACATGTTTGAACATCGATTGACCTCCATCTTTAGTCCATCCATAATGCTCCAA
The DNA here is from genome assembly GCA_000404065.3 of Pinus taeda. Taxonomy (NCBI): domain Eukaryota; kingdom Viridiplantae; phylum Streptophyta; class Pinopsida; order Pinales; family Pinaceae; genus Pinus; species Pinus taeda. Next base: position 13,525 of record APFE031425927.1, on the reverse strand, counting down.
GCCTGTCTTTAGCTCATCCATACCACTCCATACCTAATGCTGAAAATGGAACAAACCCTCAACGAGAGATGCACGTCATTCCTTAACAAGTGTAGTGTTGTTGGATTCAATCCTAAATGAATGGGTCGGTTGTCCACCTGGTACAAGAATGATGGGTGGTACACGAACTGTGAATCCTACACCAACTGAACTCTGACTTTGATTAATGAGATTTAATCACCATACCTTAAGGAAATACAAAAAGATAAGTTACAAAGGAAATTAAGCCTAATCAACCTTTTTGATAAAAATTAAGCCCTTATAGTCCATATCCAATAAAATCACAAAAAATACCAAGAACCATGTGTAAAGGTTTTAATTTAGTTGTGAACCATAGGTTTAGGTAGCATAGTTAGGGCAAGGATAAGGTTAAAAAGGGACAATTGTGATAATCAATCAAGGCTTGAAAGATGATTTCTTCGGTTTCTCTTCTTTATCATTCATTCCCCCACTTTCAAAGTGAATGGTCTTCACACTGGCTGCATCAATAGTAGTAGGCTCAAATAATAACAAGGAATGCCTGATGTAACTATGTAAAGCACCAATATACTTTGTTACAGTCTCAGGTGAATCAAGTGAAATGCCCAATTCAATGCTTGTTTCCTAAACTCTTCTATGAATCTTTGTACATTTGACCCTTTCCTTGTATCAAATATTTCCATTCCATTAAAGCCTTTTGTCAATAACCCAAAGGATAAAATTGAACTTTTAATGTAGAAATAAAATTGGACTAAGAAGAAAGGAGATTACCCGCGTTTTTGCTGCCTTTATGCAACTTGCTCTCCCACCAAACGAGAGGGGTGCCACTCAGCCGAAGAGATGCTAACTAGATATTTGCTTCATCTTCCTTGATCTACTGAATCCGACAATAAACCTCGATCTGTCTAATCCTACTTTTTAGTTTCTCTGCATTACACTCTCCATTATATATGGGAAAATAAAAATTTACATCTAGATTTAAAAGTATCTTCTTAGATATATTTCTATGATTCTTGTTAGAGTGATGAGAAGAAGAAGAAGAAGAACTATAAATAGAGGATGGAGATAGTGGTTCAAGAGGCTTTCCTCTTCCACCTTCATGATTTACTGATGCATGGCCATCTGGCTCTTTCTTCTCAGACTTAATTGTCTTCTCATACTCTAGAAATAACTTGTCAACTTTCTCTACCATGGTGAAGAAGATCCTGTGATAATTTCGCTCTTCCTCCATTTGAGCTTACTCATCTACCATGTTCCATCTTCACAGTGCACACCCTACTTCGGGATCAAAGGATTTAATTTTTACTTCACCTCTTTGGAGCTTGTTCCTGGTTAGCATTCACTCATGCAACTCACATCAAGAAGACCTAATTTGATACTTGATCCAAATATTTTAACTGCATACAAAATTGCATCTAAAAGAGCATGTTAACCAAGTAGGCTAACATATGAAAAAGAAGCAGAAATCATAAAGAAACTGTGAGATCAAAGGCACACAAATGATTTGATTATGGAGTTCACCCAATGTGGGCTACATCTTCGGGCCCTGCTCAAAGTGGGAAGACTTTCTTCCATTAAATGGCAACAAAGAAATGAATTACAATCAACTTTACATAAATGATCCTTATACCTCCAATCTATGTCATGGACAAAAAATGGAGACTTCGGCTAGGGAAACGGGATGCACTGTTGGATTCATGGCGAGAAATTGTGTGAAAATGACTATAAACGTGTCCCATTCTGACACTGGCACTTTTGGACCCCAAGGAAATCTTCTCAGCATCAACAGAGATTCCTCATTCAAGGTTCTTCCCCTTGTTACACAGTATTTTGTCACCGACCCCACATTCCCTGATCCCAGACACTGTTGGTCCGTGTTATTGACATCTGCTTTGTGTCATGTTGCAAAATATGTGTCAGTGTCTTCCTTGTCTATTATATGGGAATAGTGTCCACTCGGATGCTGTTATTCCCACTAAGATGGGTGGCTATCTTAGAAAAAAACAATGAAAATCTACTATTGTTTCCTTTTATGAAGATAGACGAGAGGAGAACCAAGAGGACCGACCTAAGTCTTGCGTTTGATTTCCTCTCCTTCTTGATAGAGTTTCGTCGCTTCTTCTTTGTCTGCCCAGCTTCAAAAGGACCTGTGGAATCACAACAACATACTACTATGCAAGAAACAAGGATCTAAATTCATAAATAATACAGGATCAGATGTGTATTAACCATATACATGCATATATAAACAAGTACACAAGAATATGGAAGAAAACAAGAATAGCTTTATTCAGTTGAAAGTAGCAAGAATTGATAAACAACCATGTGTTCTGACCCAGCATCATCCTCCAGCTAGGAAGCCCTTCTTCACCTCAAGCAAAGCTAGATCACCCAACACGTGAATGTACACAAGAAAAGCCACAACACTTCTCTATAAGTACAAAATTCCAGCCCCTAGATCTCTGTGATGAGGGATCCATATATAGATGATTACAGAAGGTGAGTCATCTTTTGGTATCTTGATTAGTGTCTCTCTCTGATAGTTCCTGCTTCCACTTGGAGAATGATGATTCTTACTCATCCCTGGTCGAAAATGGGAGAGGCAAGTGTCAGAGGGGAAGCTTCTGGAAGATTCCATGATCTTCCACCTCACATTTTGGTCCCTGCCATTTGTCCATTCCTGACCATCGCACCCTACAGAGGAGAAAATCAGTATGCATCGAACCTTGTACACTAGGAAGGTGATATGCATCGCACCCCCTGCATTGAGATTTTAGTATGGTCCAGTTTTTAGTGGAGAACTTCTGGGAGATGATGTAATCAGTTGACCTTGTTCCTTTAGGCAGTGAAGCAACACTTTTAGGGACTTAGGAGCCCTCAATTTATGGACATTTATGATTGGGGTTGAAGTGCCCAAAAATGTCTATAATGGTTGCCCCCTAAAGCATGAGGTCGTTAATATTTCTGATGTCGGGTGAAATGCTTTACTATGAGAATCTTAAGTTTTTCCGAGCTGGGAGGCGACCTATAATAAGATACATTACAATACATTATTTTGACAACATTTTTTTCATGATCTAGCTGAGGCGGGCATTCCCATGCTCAGCTTTATAAATTCACTTTCATGTACAAAGGACAGACAACCGTCTGTGTGACAGACTGATGATATGGACACATCATCCTTTGATTAGGATGATCATATGTTCGGAAATGATGTACACTTGATGTCTTTATATTCCTGAATATATCGCAGCCCGAATGGATGAAACTAGATCCGGGGTCATCAAAACTCGTTCAATCTTCACTTTGAGTACAAGTCGACCCATGTGAAAAATGTTCTGGAGTCGAACATGGAAAGACATCGCCTGATTACCAGCCAATGATGTAAGATTTTAACAGGCGCGAGAGGAATCACCTGTTAGAGTCGGTCTAGTTATCCCTCCGTCAGAGATCAAAACTCTTTTTTGCATTTCATGTTTAGGTGTCCCATCAGTTTCGATCAGTTGCATTTCGTTAGGCATGCCATAAATCTGACGTAATGGTTTGTGTCACTCATTCCCCTCGTGTTTTGAACTGCTGGTTCAGGTCTATTCATAAAAATCAAGAGGTCAAATTTCTAGGTCATGACAAGTGTTCTCGGTCATTAGGTCTAGGGTTCAGTCAATTTGGTTTTGCAATGTCTAAGAAAGCCAGCAGGCCAGAGGGATGTCCTCGATAGGTGGTTATCTCAATGATTTTTATCATTATACAGATAGATTAGGACTTCTCTTCAAAACTCTGTTTTGAAGATAAGTCGTCATCTCATTTTAATAATAAATTTTAAAACATTTTAGTTCTTGAATTGTCCAGGCGCAGCCTTGGTCTCCTTTGCCAGATTATATCACAGCTATCCATTCAAAAAATTGTCAAAGAAAATCATTATTTCAACCAAATTTAAGGAGGAAACCAAAAATTCAGAAGTCTATTAATCCTGAAAAAGTGTCAAAGACAAAACATTACAAAGTGGGTTATGGACCAAGCAAAAATCAAAGTGGAGGCTTTATAAAGATATTTCAATACATTTGCAAATCATTGCACATGCCTAGAGTGGAGAAAATCATTCCAAGGCAAATTTGTGAGTTTGAGTGGAGGTCGGAGCAATTTTCAGGCGCGCGACGCACTGGGTTAGGCGCACGATGCATTGGTTGCGCGCGGCGCACTTGGCACAAAGCACCAGTGTTAATTTACAAGCGTGCGGCGCACTGGGCAAGGAGCCCGAAACCAGTTTGAAATTTCAGCAAATTGCCTCCTCTTCACACAAAATTGTCAGGTAGGCTCGCTTCCATTACCTTTGCTTGGTTTTTAATGGTGAATGTGATGGGTCCGTGAATGTTTGTCGTGGAGATCCAAGTTGGAAAGCACTCTTTTTGTCAATATGAAAAATATTGTAGGGTTTGAAAACAGTGTGTAACCAAGGTTGTATTTTTCCCCATTTCCTTTTGTCCCTCATTCCCAAATTCACCCATCATACTTCCCCATTAATTCCCTCATTAATCCTACACTTCAATCCTTGAAATCCTAGCCCGCTACCTCTATTAAAAACACATTAATCCTACCTAATATCCCAAAACCCCAAATCCAATATTTACATTTCCCCTTCCTTCCCTTATTACATTTTATTTCCAAAGTCCCTAATTCCCTAATGTTTTCCCTTTCCTAATATTCCCTTGTGCATTTGTTTCCCCTTGGTCACAGCATTGTTAGAGCAAAGAGCAGTTTGCATTCAATTGTACACATAGTTTTATATATCAGCATATATATTTCGGCTATCTTGTTTTTAAAGTCATGTCAGAGACGGATTCAGTCTATGAGTAGGAGTATGATAGTGATTCTACACCGGAGGTTAATGTGCCACGAAGGTATCACAAAAGTGGCAAAGGTGGTCAACATGTCAGGGAGGAGCCTACTTCTTTGGCTCAATTGCAGGCTTGCCCACTTGCAACGAATTGTTTTCTGCATCGATCATGTTTCCAAAATTGTGAGATGATCTCACAAACCCAACATCATTGCAAACTAGTTCATTTATTTGTTCTACATTTACATGATGGCCATGTAAACCTCGCCTGTGTAAATTTCACCTTGTCACCAGAGACTATTGCTCAGGCCACCGAGATACCAAATGTAGGAGAGGAATGGAGCAAACGCTAGCAATTAGACAAATTCTACTATGAGCCATACATCAAACCTGGGTATATGAGACACTTGAGCACAATTTTTCCTTTCAAATTCCTGAGGGATGAGTTTGCACCATTGATGAAACTCATCATTCGGTATTTCAGTTGCGAGGGCAGATTTTCGCGTCTCTATGCGTAGCATGTCCGTTTGTTGATGCATTCCACGAGGGTACATATGATGAACATTTCGTACTTCATGTGTTGCAACATAGAGAGGATGGTGACTTTAGTACAAAGGAAGACCCCAACACAGCAGCATAGAAGCATATATCATTACGCGCTGATCAAAATCATAGTGATACATCAATTGACACAGCAGGGCATTACTTGGGAGGATTTCATCTCCCGTGACTTCTTCTCAGCACCACAGCCGCTTCCTGAGATAGTTCATGATGAAGGAGTGCCTTCACACCAGCTAGACATTCCCGAGACCGAGCATATAAGTGCTCCTCCGTATGTGACATATCAGTGAGGCCACAGGGCCTTATTTGCATCTACATGATGAGTACTATCTCCACCCGGGGTGGAAGGGGTCTCGCTGACTCCATCAGCAGAGCGAGTATTATCTCCACATCATGTGGAAGGGGTCTCGCCTTCTTCTTCAGCACAGGTATAGATCTAGGATAGGGGTAAGAGGCCTATGCATGATGAGGGTCCTTCAGGAGGCCGGGACACGAATTTCACTATCATTGATGTTGATGCGAGCTCTCCTAGCTCGGAGCTAAAGGAGATCATCTGGGAGCAAAGGGATGAGATTGACTCGTTGCAAAAGAAATTGTAGATGGATAAGTGGGTGATAAACTACTTGGAGCAGTGCAACAAACAGCTAGAGGATGAACATACACTTTATGAGCTGCGGAAAATCCGTGAGGACCGAGAATTGGCCCGAAAGAGACCCAATGATGACATCGATTGATCGAGAGTCTATGCTCATCTGTGTGAACACTCATCTAGAGAAATTGTTGGCAAAGGAAAACAGAGACAAAGACATGCTTCTTCAAATGAAAACTCATTATTGGGTTCGTATGCATGTCTGCAAAGCAAAAATGAAGATTCTAAAGAGGCGATTGAGCGAAGCACTAAAACGGCAAAAAAAGCCCGATCCACTACAAATTTTGGCCAAGGCTTCATTGGCGGGGCACAATACATGATGGAGGGTCATCACTCTAATTTTGAGCAAATTTGGAGAAATTTTTGTCATTTTGAAAATTTTGTCCTAAAAACAGGTTTTTTGGCTCAACGCGTAGCGCGTCGACGCGCGCGCTTAAGATTTGGACACTTGTTGGAGGAAAAATTTACATTTTTGGGTTTTTCATGGTAAAGTATGCATGCTCAGATATTTCCAAAGCATTTCATCAAGTTCTAGGTGATCAAAAGGCTCAAAAACACCATGAAAATCACCTTTCTGCCACCTTTTGCACCAGCAGGAAGTACTTCCGGGAGCATGACATTTTGACGGGGCAAATGAGCTCCAAACTAAAAATTTCCACTTGGGATGGATAGCAGACATCTAGGGATTTCCATCCAACTATTGTGAGCTTGATTTGGATGTCAGAAAGTGCCCCAAAAGTAGGTTGAAAGGTGCACGGCGCATAGGGCTCAAGCGCGCGGCACATAGGGCTTTTCGGCCAATTTTTCATCTTTCAGCTCAGGAATGCAACCAGTTTGACTAGTTTTGATTTGTGATGTAATTTTTTACTCCTCTTGATGTAATTGATTAAACATGACGTAATTTTGACACTTAGTTACTTGTTCTAGAAGATTCATTCACCAAAGAGTGAAAATTTAATGAATGAATTGGTTTCCTACCTTATAGAGGCAAGTTGTTTTGACTACCTAGATTGTAGTGCTTTGTTTAGAGTTGGTTGAAATAGCTCCTAGGATGATGAGCTCGACCACTAGAGGCAAGGGAATGTGTTGGCTTGCCTATATTATGTATTTTCTAAGTCATTCTCAGGGTTGGACTCTTGGGAAAAGCTTGACACTCTATTGTACATATTTTCTCTGCATGTTTGGCAAAGGAAAGACCAGGGTTTTGCAGCACTGTTTGGGATTCATGTGGCTTTATGTGTTAATGGTGTGCTTTTCTCAGTATTTGTAAGCTGTTTATGTGTATCATTTACCTTCTCTTATCTTTTGCAATTGAACAAATGAAGTGTTAAGGTAGAATCCATAATTTGTTATGCTCTGCCTTTAAGTTTGTTTCATTTTCCATGTTTTCCTCTGTTTATGGAGAATCCCTGAAAGTTTCTTTCTCTCCTTAACTTCTCACCAATTAGATCTAGCCATTCATTCTCTTTAAAAGCATCAAGAGAATTGCCTACCTTGCCCCAAGGAGACCTCTGCAAAAACTGTGTCTCATCCCCACACCCAAAATTTCCTTTCCCTTAGATTCAACAAAATTCCAAAAAATCAATTTCAAACTCCTCGTACTTCATACCTAGCATAAAATTAATTACCAATTTAGTCATCTCGAGCCTCATTGATTACCTTTTGTCGAGATTGACCTGGAGAGAGCCCTCTCCTGTCCTCGTAGGGCTAGCTACGAGGCTGAGCGTGGTTTGATGTAGCCTTGAGTTTTACCTTATTTCAGCCTAAGGTATATTTGAGTGCTAACATCACCAATAATGACAATGATCCTCAAGGTACTACAGTACAATTTACATGGTGTGAAAAGAGACTTGGCGTCAAACACCACGCAAAATCTTTCGATCGAAGGCCATTGATGTAAAACTGTCGCCGAAAGTGAGAAACTTGCCACTGAGGCATGCAAGCTTCAATGTACTGGAAGGGTTGTTCCTAAGTCAACTTCTTGGATAATGAGCTGATGTCGAGAAGAAGTGACCCGTCACAGGAGGGCCTTAATGAATCCCACATCAATGACACGGAACGAAGCAAATGATTTTGAAGGTGAAAACAAACTGACGATATAGGGTTCAGGGTGGCGGTCATGAAGGAATGAAGTATGAATGTATTCCAGTGGGTGAGACACATGTGAGTTGTCTAAATGACTTCTCTTGAACATATCGATGACACTAACGATGGATTGGTATCATTAACCCCAAATATGGATGGTGTGACGGACCAATGGTGATGACCACTGAACAGAACAACCCGACCCGGCATGGATGCGGAAGGAAAGTGTCATGTTCAAGAGCGACTTTCTACCAATAAAGTTTCTTCAAGTTTTCTTCCCCAATTTTCCCTAGTCATTGCTGACCAGTACCTCTTTATTTTTGTCAAGCTTGAGGAGGATAACATATGCTTGTTCTATAATCCGCCCTTCGGGTGAACCTGTCGCTATATTTTAGCGAGCCTAGTGACAGTGAAACTCGTTCTCGTCCATTTGGATGAGTTTGTCACTGTTCGATTTTAACGAGTTTAACGACAAAGATAACTCGATCTCTTACAAGTTTAGAGATTCTGGAAGAAATGGAAAGAAGACTCCAAAGATTCTTTTTCGTTGTATAATCCCTTAAGTCCGAAAAAGCGTAAAATAATACAAAAGGGATGAATTTTCAATAGTTTTAACGAGCTTAACAAGACAGTTGCTCGATAATTTTTTGTAATAATCCCTCAGGTCCAAAAAGATTAAAATATAGAGGAGGGATAACATTTTCGATGCCTTTAACGAGCCGGAGAGGCCAATCACTTGGCAATCTTTTCATATTTTACGAGTCAGGTGAAAAGAGCTTAAAGAAGACTTGTTTTCGAGGAACGAGTGATGGTTCCGGCTAGCAACTGATTCCAGGTAAGATTTGGAACTTTTCAATCACGGCAGTGTCACAAGGATGGCTAATAGAATCACTCTTCGCAGATGTTCCTCGAAGGGGTAAACAATCATTATGGGGGTGAATGATCGGCTAAAAACAGAGTGGAGGTGATGGCGAGAACACGACCAAGGCTCAAAAGCTGGCGATAAGGCATTCACAACGGTTATTTACCGGTTCATTTTTTAATGAGCTTAAATGCTGGGGGAAACATTTGCTCATGACTTATGTTTATTTTTTAACGAGCTTGAACAATGCGCTAAAATTGCTCGTGGAGAGTTTATTTTTTAACGAGCTTAAACTCTGTGACAACATCGCTCGCAGAGAGTTTATTTTTTAACGAGCTTGAACTCTGCCACAACATTGCTCGCCAGTCGTACGATAAGAAATGTCTCATTCAAGATGCTATTTTGAAGTGGCTTACATCTCTCAAGCTTTGCCACGGATCCTTTCTTTATGCAAGTTAGGAAACGACTAGCCTTACGGGTTTAAAGGGTTAGAAGTCCTAAAAATTTAAAAAATAATTAACCGCTCTTCACTTGCATGCGAAAAGGTTTACATTCCCCCAAGTATAGCAAAAAATGTCCAAGTTACCAAGAAAGTTCTATAAGCGTAGCAGATAAAATGCTTCCTCGACGATGTCTATCGAAACAGACAAAGGTGAATAGCACAGATGCATTCCACTCACATAACTTTAACGAAGGTATCTTATTCCAGACTGTTCTCATTTTCCTGTAAGGACGAGTTCGCCAGACTAGTCATATATCCCTCATGGAAATCCACTCTATAACCAAGGTTTTCCTGCCAAAACAGACCAGGGTGCATGCCCCCTAGGTTTCAGTCACATCTTCCTGAATCACTCGTGCTCATCAGGTGGATGGACTGGAGACTGATGAGACATTTCTTGCGTGAAAAGACCATTTAGGGACAGCATTTGACTATTTGCAATGTGTGATCTGGGGAATGACATTTGGTCCATGAGCTTGACCATTCTGCCTTCGTGCGGAAAACACATTACTCTAAAGAGTGAGGAGACGATGGCTCCCATGCAATAAATATAGTCACGTCCAAGGAGTAGATTATAATCTAAAGGTGAACTACCATAACATTCATGTGAACAGTTTTCCTTCTCAAAGTAATGGGCACATTTGGAAGGATCCCTAAAGGTCGACTGGTTCCTTTGTCGAAGCTTGTCAAATTTCTCATTTCAGGCAAAAGCGATGGCGAACCAAGCGCTTTCCAAGCAGTTGAGGAAAGGATACTCACAGAAGCCCCTTCATCAATGATGGTACCAACCATGACCATTCTATAGGCTTGTACAATGATTTTGAATGGTACACTGGCTGGTAAGCGGGGTCTGCCTAGTAGATTTCAGTCGAAGGAAACGACTAGGTTGCTTGGTGGTGGGACCGAATAGATGACCGGATATGACTCTGATGAAATTCCTTCCTACGATAAAGGAACGGGGGGACTGCCCCCAAGCTCATCGAAGTCTGTGTTGATGAAAAGAATTTGAATGGTGTCGTTCTCTTTCTCTTCAGTGACAGTATCATTTGAAGATGAACACTCTGAAGGCAAGACCGGGTCAACTGTCATATCGACCCTTTGACTTTCATCTGGTATGGATTCAGAGGGTTCATTTTCAATGATAGATGCTTTGGCCAACCACAATGACGGGCCAGCCGTATTTTCAACTGGTGGAGGACTTGGCAAGAGTTTTTTATATCCAAGAGGAAGTCGTAATGGTGAAATCAGACGATCTTCCAAAACTCTTTTAGCCTCATCAAGGAAGGGACAACGGTGGATGGCGTGACTTCCTTCACACAACTTACAAGGAATTTTAGGATTCCTTCTTTGTCCATGTGCTTCACTTTCACTGGTTGATGGTGAGCATTCAACATGATTGCCAGAGGTTGATGCTACCGGATTGTGCAAACGAGGAGACCAATCCCTTAAGATCCGAGGGATGCAGGGACAATCTCGGTGATAGTGGTCTCCGTTGCAAATGACACAAGGAGATTTAGGTTTTGACTATGCAGTGTGAGGATTTTTGCTAGACGATACTTGGTTGCTCCCTTTCGATTTTGGTTTCTTTTTCTTCTTTTCCTTTTTTCTCTTTCTGCTTCTTCTTCTTCTCAATTACTTGATTTTTAGCTTTATCGGCTTTATCAAGCGAAGAGGGAGGAGGAGAGGGAGAATCAGATGAAGTAGAAGGTTGGGAGGCAACTCTAGTGTTGTCTAGTTACTGATTAGACTGTTCAGGAATTACTAGATTCTGAATGACAGAGGTAGAGAAAAGCCAGACAGGAAAACCAATTATCAATCCTGGAAGTGACAAAGTGGCCATATGGGGTGGAACAAAATCTCGCTAAGAGGAGAAGGGACTAGGATTTCCTTCAAGGGGAAATCCCTGGTTGGTAGACTCCATTTTCTCAACCTGAAGATCAATGGGGGAATCTGCGATGTTATTCTGATTAAAATAAATTTTTAGATGCTTGGACACAACTTGTTTTTTCAATTTTAAAGAGTCGAGAAAAAACAAAAGATGACTCTAGTCGCCTTCGATTTTTATTGAGCCTGAAGTGACAAGTGCTTAGAGGACCTTTTCCTTTAAGGAGTATGAAAAGGAGCAAAATGGACTTCTCTAGAGATCCAGGCAGAGAGGATTACCAAAATAATCGCAAAACTGCAGAATACTTTTTACGGTACAACAATCAATCTTCCCGAATGCTGTGTTCGGTGCATTGCGATCGATAGGGTGGCAGACACGGCTTCCTAAGGATAAAGGATGCAGCGTATTGTGGTCTCCCAATATATACTCGACGGTACGTGGGAGCACAAGTCCGTATTGGCACTTGCCGTCTCAGAGTGGAGGAATCACCCAACCAACACTGAAAGCAACAGTTACTAAGTTTTACGGCATCGGAATACGTCTCTAGCCTAGACCTCTAAATGTTGTGCGTTAAGTTCCAAAGTGTTATTAGATTCATTGAATTTATTTTAAGTTGATCTTGCTTAACAGCTTGCCTTTCAGATTCATCACGTGATGTATGTATAATTCCTCAAATGCAGTCTAAGATGATAAACAAATGTTTGATCTTCTTTCAACAATGAAAATCCTAGCTACTAAAGGGAAGAAAGTCAATAATCTTTTCTTCACAGAGCACAGAGCACACACTAAATGCATAGTCCTAAATCAAGCCAAGCAAAGAAAATGAAAATGCACATGCATGTATTTGTTTTCATCTCTCTTAATGTGTGAATGACGTTAAGAAAGCTATGTGCAAAACTGAATTACTTTTAAAGCAACAGTACTCAACAAAATTCTTTTTCAAAACAAAGTGAAAGAAAGAGAGACACTTTGCGATTTTGAAATGGAAATTGTTTTTCGACACTTTAAAACTAATAATTCAAATCCTATGCAATAGTAACTGTATAGTCGACTATCAAGAAAAATGAGATTGTTTCCTAAAACTGAAAACAATAGCTACGACACTTTCAGATCTAGAGACGACAGTCCGACTATGCTACTTTTTGCAAAAGAGAACTAAAAACGATGCACAATACATAGAAAGATTTATAGTTCTTTGCACTAAGGATGCGGAATAATGCAAGAGAAGGAGGTTTTCACAGAAGCACACTGACTACAAACAACAAAACTCTTGAATAAGACTGAAAACATTGAAAAAAAATCCACAGTCGGAGGGTAAAGTTAACTCTTCCTGAGCATCGCACTTGTTACACAGTGAGCTTAGTATGCAACGCACCTACTGCACTCGGGAAGTGCGATGCATACAGACTGCCTTGAAGACAGGGTGCGATGGTAGTAGTGTGAGAATTTGAACAGGATTTCGCTCACAGTTTGCAATCGAGTTCAGGTGTTTAGGCCGAATAAGTAAAGATCAGTGTATGTAAAACATAGGGGTGATCTAAGAGGTTACTAGAGCCACCACTTAGGGCAATTAAATCGCTTGCAAATCTATTGTTTAATTCATAAACAAAACACAGAGATAGACTGAAGCAACATTTATCCACTTTGCATTTGTATGACAAATGCAGTTCGAAGGCTAGCTGGCTTGACTTCAAGTTCCGTCTGTAAGTTTATAAAAGAAACAAGGATAGATAAGCTAACAAGTAATCTAGTTGCTCCCCAGCGGAGTCGCCATTCTTTTATCTGGGAATAGTGTCCACTCGGATGCTGCTATTCCCACTAAGACGGGTGGCTATCTTAGAAACAAACAATCGAAGTCTACTATTGTTTCCTTTTATGAAAATAGAAAAGAGGAGAACCAAGAGGACCGACCTGAGTCTTGTGTTTGATTTCCTCTCCTTCTTGATAGAGCTTCGCCGCTTCTTCTTTGTCTTCCTAGCTTCAAAAGGACCTGTGGAATCACAACAACATACTACTATGCAAGAAACAAGGATCTAAACTCATAAATAATACAAGATCATATGTGTATTAACCATATACATGCATATATAAACAAGTACACAAGAATATGGAAGGAAACAAGAATAGCTTTA
>APFE031425919.1:234164-253154 GCA_000404065.3 Pinus taeda | reverse complement strand
ACCCTCTAAGCATTAACATAAGATAGAAAAAGCATAGCATGTCAAGTCAAGATTTTGTTTGAGTGATGCGTACATTTTTAGGAGGGTCATGATAGAGGAGTTTGACAACCAATGTCACTAACATCAAGGTACATAGAGGGATTGGTACTCTTGATTAAATATGAGTTCCATACCCTAATACATGACAAAATTCAATAGAAACATTGCAATCCTGAAAAACTGATAAGTCTGCTGGATTTTGAATGAAATCTAAAATTCTACTTTCTCCATATGAAATCCAATGAGGTCGGAACCACTCTCAAACATCATGAGTCATTTCATGGTAATGTTAAAAATTTAAGTAAAAGGATGAAAATGAAGATTAAAGAGAATTTAGCATTACCATGAATCGCATATCAATACTAGGGCCATAGACCTGATCATCAAGCTGCCCCACTCAAAACTTATTTGTTTCTTTGAAAAAACATTACATTTAGAACATCACTGCAAAAAAAAAAAAAATTGCAAAAAAGGCTAAATGCTCCCGAAAAGGCAAGGAGCATTTTTTTTTAGGGAGCGTGCTCTCAACCGGCTCTTGAGTCGCTCCTACCCGGAGTGCGGATTGGGAGTGGGATTTGGGGGGGGGCGCTCCCCCACAACACTGGGAAAACAAGACAGAGAAGAAGATCAAGGTACTGAGTTCAGACATTAAGGCAGAAAGTAAGGAGTTGAAAATGTCTTACAACCCACAGAAAAATGGGATTGTAGAGAGAAATTGTGGGTTAATCTTAGGGGCTACTAAGGCCATGATCAGGATTTGCTCACATTTCTTTGGCCAGAGGCATGCAATATGGCAGTCTACATCCAAAGCAGGAGTCCTCATAGGATCTTGCAGGACAAGACACCAGAGAAATTGTTCACTTGTGTAAAGCAAAAGAGAAGAGGACAATATTAGAGTAATGCTATTTAGTGTTTAATGCTCATTCTTATTAGTTGTTTCTATTTTTATCTTTTTTAGCAGTTTCTTAGAAGAAACTGATTGTTTCTATTTCCTAATAGAAACTTGATGTTTCTATTTCTGTAAATATCTCTGTATTCTTGTTGAGCTTCACTTGCTCATGTAAAATCAATTCAATTCATTCATTGACTATGGTATCAGAGGTAAGCTAGTTTTTCGAAACAATTTTTCAGTGTGAAAAATTTTGTGTTTCATTTCAAAACTGCCTTCTAGGGGTCTGCATCTGAGTGTTTGTTTTCACACTAGTTGACGTTCTTCAAACTTGAGAGCGATTCTCTGTTTTACCTGATGTTGTCACTTGTTGAGTCGAGGACGGGCTCTGTTTGGGGTTTCACTATTACCCTGCTCGTTCCTTAGTTGTATTGGACTCAACTTCTTGCTACGTGTCTGCACCGTGGCTCTGTTCAAGAGCTCGTAGCCTGGTGTTCAGCAAGGCACTCCTCGTCCCAATGATACCCTCTATCTTTGCCCAAGCTGGAGGCATTTTCCTTTGCCACTAATGAAGTCTTTCTGTGTGGACTGCGGAAGCAACGTCGGCGACGAATAAAATCGAGCATTGCTAGGAGTGACCAAATTCCTGCAAAAATCTCGCATCCTTATACTCGAGAATCAAAGCCACGACATGTAGCAGACGAGGATTGGGGGCCAAGCATGCAGAAGTTGTGCTTCGGTTCATTAACTCGTTCACTTTCTGCTCAATACCCTCGACGCCAGACTGCTCCGCGATCCGATCCATTAAATCTAGTGCGGACAACAAATCCACAGGGTGCTCCATAACGGCGGCTGCGTGAGGTTTCCTGGCACGTGATTTCCAAACGGCTACATATAAAATTTCCATGCGTCAAAGAAACTCCGCGCATGAAGGCTATCATCTGTCCATAAATATTACGATTTCTGGTTCTATTTTATATTGCACCAGCACCTATTAGATTTTGTCCGGTTCAGCCGGAATCTGCATTGAAATATGTGCCAGACTTCTTTGTTGTTTTCCGTGTCTTTGGAAACCTGCAAATGGCCTCACTAACCAATTTGATGCTAGAAGGCAATTAGCGCTTTAATGGCACCAATTATAACATCTAGAAATAGAGAATGTTGACCATTTTTGAATACAGGCGTCTTGATCAGTTCATTTTAAGCCAAGATCTCCATCCCAGTACAACTGGTACCGATCAAGATAAATTTGATGATCGAAATCGAGAAGCTGTTATGCTTCTCAAACTCTCTGTGACTGATGATCAATTACCACAAATTCCTCCCAGCAAGACAGCTGCCGAAATCTGGCAACATTTGAAGGAATTGCACGAAACATCCGACAAGAGCAAAGCTTTCTTTCTCAAGAACAGTTGTTCTCCATCATGATGGACGAACATATGTCTTTACAAGAACATCTTAACAGGATTAAAGACATTCGAGATCAACTCGAAGCCATTGGTCAGACCATGGAGGAAGAAGATATGGTAGTCATCACTCTGAAAAGTCTACCAAAATCTTATGAACACTTCAGAGAAACACTCAACATTACCACCACAAATGTTGATCTGAAGTTTCTAGAGTTATGCACCAAACTCCTGCAGCAGGATCATTGGAAACAACAATTTAGTAGTGGTGCTTCAACGGCCTCCTCAGAAAATGCTTGTTTTGCCAAATATCAGTCCTCTCAGCGCTTTCAGCAGAAAGGTTCTTCTCAGCCATTTGATCCTGCTAGGAAGAAAAGTATGCAGTGTAATTACTGTCACAAGTTCGGCCACATGAAGAAAGATTGCTGACAGAGGATTGCTTCTAAATAGAAGAAACAGGGAGGGCCCCATCAGATAGCGAATGTTGCAGAACATTCTGAGCAGACAGAATCCGCCTTTTACGCCTTTATGGCTAAAAGGTCTTCAGATCATGTCCCATCTTCTGCCTAGTACATTGACTCTGGTGCATCACGCCATTTCTTGACTCTGGTGCATCACGCCATTTCTCTCACAGCCGTCACTGGTTTATTGACTTCTCACCATTCAGTCATTCTGTGGTATTCAGCAGAGGTGAAAAGTACAGAGTGGTTGGCAGAGGTAAAGTTCAGATTCAGTCTGGTGGGCACACACTCATCTTCCTAAATGTGTATGATGTTCCTAGTATGGAAATTAATCTACTATCTGTCAGCGAGATTATGAGGAACTCTCCTCAGCTTGATGTAGTGTTCAGTGCGCACAAGTGCTCCATTATCGACAGGGAAACTAGTCTTACAGTTGTTGCTGGCCTAGAGGATGGTCTATACAAACTTCTTGACACTGGTGATTCTCCAGAAGTGGCTCTAGTAGTTCGTGTTTCTCCCATCAGCGCTCTGTGGCATCAACGATATGGGCATCTAAACATGCAATATCTCTCTCAGCTCTCTAGGGAGGGTCTTGTGTCAGGGTTAACTAATATTAAGACTCAACAGTTGGGAGTATGTGGCACCTGTCAAGCTGGCAAGCAACATCCGTCTTCATTCAAGGATGGAGAATCTTGGCGTGCATCTAAGGTACTCCAGTTAATTCATGCTGATATTTGTGGTCCTATGAATACATCTTCTATTACTGGTTGCAAATATTTTTTGCTTATTGTAGATGATTTTAGTAGAAAGATGTGAGTGTATTTTCTAAAATATAAATCTGATGCATTTAGTACCTTTCAAAAGTTTAAAACCTTATTTGAAAAAGAGTCTGGCTGTAATATCATGACTCTTAGGACAGATAACAAGGGGGAATTTTGTTCTTCTACTTTTTCCAACTTTTGTGATATTCATGGCATCAAACGCCATTTAACTACACCCTACACTCCTCAGCAGAACAGTGTTGTCGAATGCCGCAACCGTACGGTTGTTGAAATGGCTCGTTCCATGTTACAACACAGGAGTGTTCCGAGCAAATTCTGGGCTGAAGCAGTATTTGTTGCTATCTATCTTCTTAACCGATCACCTACTCACGCTGTTAAGGGGAAGACTCCCGAAGAGGTTTGGTCTGGTCGTAAGCCTAAGATCAGACACCTCAAAGTATTTGGCTCAGTTGCATATGTTTGGATTCTAGCTGCTAAGCGCTCTAAGTTGGATTCCAAAAGCCAGAAACTCATGATGACAGGGTACAGTGATCGTCACAAGGCCTATAGGTTGATAGATATAGCCACTGGTCATCTTAGCTTCAGCGGTGATGTAGTATTTGATGAAGACAGAGCATTCTTTCAGTCTTCTCCTTCTGAGTAGTGTTCTGAGGATCAGCCTCACAGGGTTCTTCTTCCAGTAGGTCCACCTGATGGGAGGGATGATGCAGCATCAGTATTTGATAATACACTACCTGAGCTTCCTCCGAAAATAACCCTCCTCTTCCTGCTCCTATTGTTCCTGTGTCTTCTCCACCTCCTCTTGATATTCGTTCCTCTACTCTTCGGCCTAAATGGTGGGCTAAAACCATTGGTGATCTCCAGGATAATGAGCTCCTTGAAGGTAGAACTTCTAGACATAAGAGCAAACAATAGTCTACATTGTACAGTAAATTTTGCTCTTATGGCTAACCTGCACAGTATTTTTGAGCCTCAAACCTATTCAGAGGCTAAGGATACACTTGAGTGGGAACAAGCTATGGAAGTTGAATTCCAGAGTCTTCAGAAGAATCACATGTGGACCCTTTATGATCTTCCTGTAGGGAAAAATCCCATTAGCTGCAAATGGGTGTATAAAGTGAAATACAAAGCAGACGGAACCCTAGACAAGTATAAAGCTTGTCTTGTTGCTTGAGGGTTCTCACAAAAGGAAGGCATTGACTATGAGGAGACCTTTGCTCCTACAACCAAGATGAGTACCATACGACTTGTCCTTGCCTTAGCAGCTCAATTCAATTGGAAAGTCCATTAGATGGATGTAAAGAGTGCTTTTCTAAATGGTGACTTACAGGAAGAAGTCTACATGACGCAGCCTCTAGGATTCAAGGTTACCGGTCAAGAACAGAAAGTCTGTAAATTAGTCAAAGCACTCTATGGTCTGAAACAAGCTCCTCGGGCTTGGTACATGAAAATTGATCAGTACCTCACAGATCATGGTTTTCAGCGGAGTCCATTTGATGCAAACCTATATATCAAGCATACTGGTGATAATATTCTGTTTGTGGTTTTCTATGTGGTTGACCTTATCATTACTGGCAGTGCAACACATTCAATACATGGGATCAAACAGGATTTGTGCAGCACTTTTGATATGACAGACTTAGGACTTCTTCATTATTGTTTGGGGGTTGAAGTCTGGCAAACTGAGAACAAAATCTTTCTCTCTTAGTCCAAGTATGCC
Source organism: Pinus taeda (assembly GCA_000404065.3). Lineage (NCBI taxonomy): Eukaryota > Viridiplantae > Streptophyta > Pinopsida > Pinales > Pinaceae > Pinus > Pinus taeda. The sequence continues at coordinate 247,857 of APFE031425919.1, read as the reverse complement.
AGAAATCTTGTGGACAGATACAGAATGCAAGATTGCAAACCTGCCACGACTCCTATGGAACCAGGACTCAAACTTTTAGCTCAGTCATCCTCACCCCTTATGGATGAAACTCTATTCAGGCAATTAGTGGGCAGCCTCATCTACCTTACTCCCACTGGACTTGACATCAGTTTTGCAATGAGCTACATTTCCCGCTTTATGTCAGCACCTAAGGCTGATCATTGGATAGCTGCAAAGCGTGTGTTGCGTTATGTGCGTGGCACTCCTGATTATGGACTTTTGTACACTCGAAGTTCCGATCCTATACTCAGTGGTTACACAGATTCTGACTGGGCCGGTTCAGTTGATGACTTTAAATCTACAGCTGGGTATGTGTTTAATCTAGGATCTGGTGCTGTCACCTGGACTAGTAAGAAGCAGCAGGCAGTGGCTCTCTCTTCAACAGAAGCAGAGTATCGGGGAGCAGTTAAGGCATCTTGTGAGGCAGTTTGTCTTCGACGTATGCTTGCGGATATGCATGTTTTCCAGACAGGCCCTACTCCTTTGTTCTGTGATAATCAGGGAGTGCTTAAACTTGCCAAGAATCCAGTCTTTCATGAACGAACAAAGCATGTAGAAACCCATTGTCACTACATTCACCAGCTTGTTGAAGACGGATCCATTCAGTTGCACTATGTTCCCACAACGGAGCAGCCCACCGACATCTTCACTAAGCCTCTTGGTCTTGATAAGTTTGTAAAATTCAAAGGGTCTATCAGTGTTGTAAATAGATTGAGCATTAAGAGAGGGTATTAGAATAATGCTATTAGTGTTTAATGCTCATTCTTATTAGTTGTTTATATTTTTATCTTTTTTAGCAGATTCTTAGAAGAAACTGGTTGTTTCTATTTCCTAATAGAAACTTGATGTTTCTATTTCTGTAAATATCTCTGTATTCTTATTGAGCTTCATTTGCCCATGTAAAATCAATTCAATTCATTCATTCATTAGACAAAGATAGAGCCCTCAAGTGTAAATGGCATGTTTGTTGGATACAACGAGACTTCATAGGCTTACAAGATTTTCATTCTAGCATATCAAAGGACTGTGGTGAGCTAGGATGTCAAGTTCAAGGACAACCTTGCTTTTAGGAAGTCACAAAGTCACATGAGACCCTACCAATGACAAAGGATGAGAAGCAGGAACATCCAAAGGTTGAGTCTGTATCAACAACATTCAATTTTAAAAGTCAATCTTCAAATAAGTAGGAGAGATCTCCTTGTAATTCTATTAGAATACCCTTGGTGGTTCTTGTAGACAATGAGAGATGCTCAGGAGCATGTCGAACAAGAATTTCCACACAAGTCTAGTGTCGAATGTGTGGAAATCATCCAAAAAGGTCCTTTCTATTTTGTAACTCACTTTAACTAAAGTTAATTATTAATTATTAGTGAGTTTCTTAATGTCTAATAAAATGTAAAGTATTTACATCAGTGATTTAGATGTAAGGTCCACCATCGTTGGGATTTAATCTCAACCATCAATCTTATTGAGGGATAAGGGCTCTGGAGACTTGGTCATCAACTAAATGTTATAAAAGAAAGACGAGTGAAAGGAAAATAAAGAAAGACTGCTAGAGAAACACAAATGAGAGAGTGATAAAGGATTTGTTAGAGAATCTAGAAGTAGTGTTGTGATGATTCTCCGAAACTTGATAACTATTTGTGAAGTCTTTTTACTTTTTCTTAGTTAGCTTCTACTTTTTCTTCTTCTTATTAGTGCATGTGTGTGCTTCATCAAGCTGCTGCCAAAACAAAATAACAAGAACACAAAATTTGGCTCTCTACCAGGGACAAATTCTATTCCACTCTTGAGAGGGAAACCCTTTGTAAGATTTCTCTTATCAAAGCTTCTTATTTGAACAACTGCCAAACCCTAGACCCTTGACTACGATATCTTCCAACCATGATTTCAATCCTTCCTCTTTCTTCACTGTCACTTCTGGCACGTCTTTCGGCACTTCTTCTGACACTTTATATTTCAAGTTGGGAAACCCTAGAATATTAGGGCTCTTCTACTGCACTATAAGGAGGACCTTCTTGTTGATCTTGGAGACCTTGCAGACCTTTTTCTATATCCAAATGATGCCCCTCAATATGTTGCCTTTAAACTGCTGTCAATCTGCAACAACCCACCTCTAAAATCTTGGCACGTGTGGACAACAAAACCCTAAAACAGTGCTTCTTCTATTCGTTGTCTTATCCTTCTTTCCTCGCTAATGAGAGAGGCCTTGTAGGCCTAATTTGCACCCAAAACCATGAGATATAAGGACCTTCACCTTACTACTATTGTAGCCACAGTCAACCCTCTGTTGACCTCGCACGTGTGACTGGTTTTACCTTAGAAACAGTCCCTTCTTCCTTTGCTTGTGAGGTTGTCTTCAACACTGGAGTGGGAGACTTTTGTTGACTGAATAGCTAGCCCAAACCATAAAGAATATACCCCTGTTGATTTGGCCGCAGACTATCCTTAGTTTCTTCGCACGTGTCGCTGCAGAAACCCTAGAAAGCAGCCCCTTAACTTCGTCATTCTTCCTTCTTGTAACATCGTCCTTCTAGACCTTCTTTCTTGTCTTTTCTTTGTCCTTTTTGGCTTCCTCTTCTATGCGGATTTCAGAGTGATTGTTTGAGTGTCCAAATGAGGAGTAGACAACCCCTCCTATCTCAAGCCAACATGACTGTCCATTAGGCCAGCTTGAGTGTCTTCTAGGCCGACTTGACAGTTGCATTATATTTCACATTTATTCATCGTTTTTGTTGCTTGTAGACTTCATTGGTGCTAGGAGAGGATTTGACCATGCTTGGAGTTATTTCCTTGACTTTGTATGATGACTTACATGATGTAACATGCCCTCAAAATGTCTTTTCATAATTACATTTTGACTTTGACTCTTTAGAAGCACTTCAAAATGTGTTTAACCTATTTTCAATGAGAAAAAAACTCATTGACAAATAATACAAAAATAATTTCTCTTTTCTTGAATAAGTACAAATATCAAAATTACATTTATGAGGATCGAACCTAGTTACATTTTCTCCAACACTCCCTCTTAACTAGGGAGGTATTCATACAACATTACAAGGTGTTTGGCAATTTTCAATCTTGAAGAATTCACATAAGAGAAACCAGATTAGCAATCCATCTATTATAGCATCATATTCATTAGCATTGTCATAGTGCAAGGCCTTGACTAACAACTCCATCTCTTTACGAGACCATGAGCCACAATGCTGGCAAGACCAATGATTTATAGACACCTTAATCCTTGTCTCTCAAGGTAGATACCCACCCTAGTGTTCTCAAGTATAACCTTCTAGGACTATTCTTATCTTGGGTTCCCAACCCTCAAAGAATATCGGTCCTCTTGCCTACTCTTGTCTCGGATGCCCTACACATCCTCAAAGAGTATCAGATGCTAGGTGATTACCTTATCCTCCCATTGTTTCTTCCCAAGTGAAGAAAAGAATGTTGTGTCTATCTTGTGTCTACATTTCCATTCATGGCTTTCATTTAGACTTACAGCTATTAGTCCTACATGACCCATGACATGGAAAACACAATAGTCACTCCTTTGTAATCAGGGGTGATTCAAAACTCCCTCTTGATCAAGGACTTGTCAGAGCTCCCTCTTAATTGGGGACTCTTTCCTTCATCAGCAACTTCTTCTTCATGGGTGCTTCAGCTGCATGATCTCCTTCCTTTCTTGCTCTCATGAAGTCTTCGATCGAACTTCTTCTCGATAGGGCACCATCCATTCATCACTTTCCTTCTTGGTTAGTCATGTCATTGCTTCGTGGAAAGTGACTATCAAGTTCTTCTAATCATCTTGGCTACTCCTTTGTCATCTTGTCCATGCTTTAGAATGCTCTCCTCATGGATGTTCCATCATACTTGCTAGGTTATATGCTTTGACCTAGTAGCCCATCATGACTTCATCTTGATATTGCTTCAACATTGTTTTTCCTTTTGTTGGATGGCTTCCTCATCACGACATCTTCATAGAGTAGGATCAGTTATCTGCACCTTTTATATCTCCAAGGCCTTCATAGGTGTCAAGGGTCCTTTCTTCCTTCATCAGAGTTATCCTGCCTTATTTCGGGAGATATCTTTCAAGGCATTTTGTCAGATAGTGATTCTCAATGATCATGGTGTTCTTCACATGTTTGATATCTTTCTTCATTTGCTGCTTCTCAGATAGATCAGTCAACCACCTAATGCTTCTTGTGGAAGCATTCCTTCATCCCTTGCTTTCTGGACTTGTCAGCATTTCTTCTTGCTTCTTAGTCAGCAATCTTATGCTCCTTATGTGAGCATGTTCTTTTGTTGACCCTCATTGCATCGTGGTACTTGCCTTTGAGCATGTTCTTGGTGAAAGAGATCCTTTCATGCTTGATCATGTTATAGAACTATACCCATGACCCAATAATATAACAATGATGACATGACTTAAACTTTAATGCATACTTACCTCATCTTGATCCTCCTTGATCATTCTTTGGTGTAGCCCTTCTTGCTTCATCTTAGCCTGCCTGCATACCATCCCTTTTCTTGAATCCCATGAGTCGGATTCCCAATGAGACATTTGTCTTGGTTCACGAACCTTCTCTTGAAGATTCCATCATAGGATCTTAAAGATCCTCGCCTTGCAAATGTTTCCTACCTTTGATGATTTAGGTCTTCTAAGATTCTTGTCATGATCAAGTTTTCTTCCATCATATATGAGGTCCTATTCTAGGTATGCTCCTTCTACATGAATATCTTTGAGCTATATTTTTCATGCTCCTATATTCTAGGAGATATTTCTACTTATCCATTTTTGTTCTTCTCATAAATGTTACATCTACATGAGTGTCTAGAACTCCATGTACATCATGCTACTAGATTTTAGAGGGTAATTTTAGCCATGCAATTTAATCTATTCCTACATGCTCCTATTCTATTCAAAACTTTGAAAGAAGTCTGAAAGGAAGGAGTTTGACCTAGTCATAGTAGAGATTCGGAGGATCTTTCTTCTTTTGTTTCTTTCCTTCTTCTTCCACCTCTTCAGTTATATGAGCTTCTTCTCTCTTTCTCTTGTTGTTGTTGTCCTTCTTAAGCTTGGGACAATTCCTTTTGTAGTGTCCATATTCTTGGCATCCAAAACATTGGATCTTGGACATGTCTTTGTTGTTTGTTCTTTGTGGACCAAACTTGCCAAATTTACCCTTTCTTTTGGCCATAGTAGCAAATTATTGCTCCTTTGATCCCACATCTTCTTTTGCCTTAAGTCTAGTCTCCTTTGTTCTGCATAGAGACCACATATCACTGAGAGAGGATGCTTCCTTCTTGGCATAAATGCTTGATGTGAAGTTTCCCCACTCCTCAAGTAGAGCATTGAGTACAACAGTTGTCATCTCTCTGTCAGACATGACTTCCCCAAGCTCTTGAAGTTGATCTCTCATCTCAGAGATTTTCACGAAGTAGGGAGCTATTCCTTCCTTCGTTATCTTCATCTTGTATAATTCATTCATTGGAGATAATATTTCTCCGGTGGTGGATATCGCGAATAGCTCTCCTAGCTTATCATAAATTTCTTTTGATGTCTCAAACTTGGAGACATAGGAATGAGAGATTCCTTGATTGATTCTATTAGAATCCTTTGAGCTGTTGTCTCATCCTTATTCTACTTGGCTAAGGCTTGAGTCTGTTCCTTAGCAGGGACGATGTTGTTCCCCTTGACATATTCTAGGAGCTCATTCTCCTTGAGAAGTAGATCAGTCCTCTTCTTCCATGCAAGAAAGTTATTGGTGCCTACTAGTTTATTGATTTCCTTGCAAAAAGAACATTGATGTATATTCAGAAGGGGACATGTACTTACTTCATAGATTTTGAGATTTGATGGATTTGCTTCCTCCTTGAAAGCTTGATGGCTTGTCTTCCCTAGATCTTGATGTCCTTCAAGTTGTCTTCTCCAAGAGGACTTGCTTGGTGATGAGGTGTGCTTGAGGACTTGTAGCTTGATGTAGATCTGCTTCTTCTTTTATATAAGGCTCTCCTTCTAGCTTTGTAGCCCTCCTTGATGAATGATGGATTGTAGACCCTTCTTGTGCTTGAAGTGGTTGAGACTTCTAGGCTTGATGCTTCAACTTTGTAGATGCTTGAGTGTTCTAACTTCTTGAGTTGCCCTTTCCTTGATGTGTCACCTATCCTCTAATACCATATTAGAGAATCTAGGGCAAAGTAGTGTTGTGATGATTCTCTGAGACTTGATAATTATTTGTGAAGTCTTTTTACTTTTTCTTAGTTAGCTTATACTACTTCTTCTTCTTATTAGTGCATATGTGTGTGCTTCATCAAACTGCTACCAAAACAAAATAACAAGAACATAAAATTTGGCTCTTTGCTAGGGACAAACCCTCTCCACTCTTGAGAGGGAAACCCTTTGTAAGATTTCTCTTATTGAAGCTTCTTATTTGAACAACTGCCAAACCCTAGACCCTTGACAAGGATGTCCTCCAAGCATGAGGCAAATCCTTCCTCTTTCTTCACCGTCACTTCCAGCACATCTTCCGGCACTTCTTCCGGTACTGTCATTCAAGTTGGGAAACCCTGGAATATTAGGCTCTTCTACTTTGCTATAAGGAGGACCTTCTTACTGATCTTGGAGACCTTGTAGACCTTTTTCTATATCCAAATGATGCCCCTCAATATGCTTCCTTTAAACTGCTGTCAATCTGCAACAACCCACCTCTGAAATCTTTGCGTGTGTGGACAGCAAAACACTAAAACAGTCCTATTTGTTGTATTATCCTTCTTTCCTCGCTGATGATCTGGCCGCAGACTGTCCTTAGTTTCTTTGCATGTGTGGCTGCAGAAACCCTAGAAAGCAGCCCCTTAACTTCGCTGTTCTTCCTTCTTGTAATGCTCTCCTTGTGACCCTCTTTTTTGTCTTTTCTTCGTCCTTTTTGTCTTCCTCTTCTATGCGGATTTCAGAGTGATTGTTGTGTGTCCAAATGAGGAGTGGACAGCCTCTATAAATAGAGGTCTGTCCCTCCTCTCTCAAGCCGACATGACTGTCCATTAGGCCAACTAGACAGTTGCATTATATTTCACACTTATTCATTGTTTTTGCTGCTTGTAGACTTCGTTGGTGCTAGGAGGGGATTTGACCATGCTTGGAGTTATTTCCTTTACCTTGTATGATGACTTACATGATGTAACATGCCCTCAAAGGGTCTTTTCATAATTACATTTTGACTTTGACTCTTTAGAAGCACTTCAAAATGTGTTTAACCTATTTTCGGTGAGCAAGAAACTCATTGACAAATGATACAAAAATAATCTCTTTTCTTGAATAAGTACAAATATCAAAATTACATTCATGAAGACCGAACCTAGTCACATCTTCTCCAACAGGATTTTCACTCATTGTGCAAGTCCAAAGAAATAGTATGACCAGCAAAGAGAGTTTAACCTAGCTCTCAGAAATTGAAGGGGCCATACACGGCAGGTGCAGAGGAAACTTCAAGAGGCCATACAACCTAGCAAAAGAGAAGGGCAGCTGTACAAAATTCTGGGACAGTTTTTAACAGCAGCAGGATGGTTTATAACTTTATACAGCAGGTTTTGGCAGGGTATACAGGCTGCACGGTGCACCAAAACAGTGAGCATTTGTTGTATTTTTTCTTGTTTTCTTAGTGGGCTATTTTCCCAGTTTGCAAGCCCTTGTAAGCCTGGAGTAATTTTAATGAAAAGCTGATATTTGAAGGGCAGAAATTTCTGTGTGTATTTTGGAAACTGGTTGCCTGTATAGCTTCCGCTGATTTACTATTTACAGTTAAATTTCCAGCTAGTGAATTTGATTCTATGATCTGAAAAGTTCAATGTAAATTAATTTTTCAGTAAAAAAAGGAATTAATTTACCTAGGTTGCTGGAATAAAGATTTTAACCAATGTGGAAAAAGTCAAAGTCGGGATTAAATCGGCAAGGGTCCAGAAATTGAAAAAGTCATTAAAGTTGGGAGGTTTTTGAAAAATGTCGGCAAAATTAAAAAATACAAAAATATTCATTTTAAAAAAAAAATTGTTAAAGAAATTACCTCACTCGCGATCTTTTGGAAAAACTCCTGATTTTATCCAGACTTTTTCGATAAAATCCTGATCTTTTCAAAAACAAATTAGAAAGTCATTAAAGAAACTGCCTCGCGATTTTTTGGACAAACTACTGGTTTTGTCCCTACTTTGTCAATAAAATCCTGATTTTTTCGTTTTCCAAAAATTCGCCAAAAAATCAGCGGGTAAAATCGGGTAGCCCAAAAAATCGGACTTTCCCGATTTTATTGCAACTTTTTCCACACTGAATTTTTAACAAGATTCCCTGCTTGAAATTAATTTGGTGTCCTTCACACTAACATCAGTTTTGGAAACGCCAAATTTGCGTAACACCCTATCATTCATGTATCTTCCCTTTCAAAATATTATACAAGTTATAAGCTTAGCTGTATTTATTAACCTAGCTACAACTAATATTTGATCATTCTATCTATCTTAGGTGATCATGTGAAAAAATCCATGGAAAATGCTTCACTAGTCTCCTTCCCATTGACTGGCTATCAAGACATTTGTGCAACATTTTATCTCAGCTATCCACATTTAGGATAACCATATCTTTGTACCAGTGCATGCTTCATCCATCTCGAAATTGGGAGCATCGTTATCTTGCTAGAAAGATATATTGTCCACTATTACTGCCCATGCTGTTCCCAGGCCTCTTTCACCACTTTTGACCATTGAAACTTTATACACCTTGTAAGGCTCAGCTTCTACTTCAGAATTCCTCGATCTGCTACTATATTACCTAAACTAATTAGTTCTGTGGTGGAGACCATTTATATTGTTAAACAACTTCATGCTATTATATATGCTTATGCCCCTTGCAGGGGGCTGCCAACCCTATTAATGGTATTCAGTTGAGGGATGTCTCCTTTATTTGATGAAGTGCCTCTCATTTTCACAAAAGCCTTTATTAGTTATTCCAGAATCTAAACGCAACATTAAATGAGTCTGTGTCAACTGTTTTCTTATTTTGCGTGAGATTCCAGGCCAAGATGTCCAAGCCTGCCACACCACATCAACTGACCTACCTGAGCATCCTCTTATGCTTTTTGCATCTTAATACAAAACTACTTGGATGGATTCTTCTAGAGTTTCTCAATCTTGATTTTCCTCTCTGTTTAATCATTTCAAAATCGCTAACATGGCCTGTTATGTTTTTGAAATAAAATTGTTGTACTGTTTGTTAGATCATTTACACTGAAGCATTAACATGTAATTAACTTGACATATATTTCAGTGATTATCCACTATGTTATATTAATATTATTAAATCATAAATTTGGTGAATGCTGAAATGTTCTTCTCTTCCTTGATACGGGTATCTTTGCAATTTTGTTAATTTGGCTAGCTCTGTAGTTCAAAGTTACTGAGTTCAGTTTAATCCCTAGGACATGTGTCATTGTGTATTAATTATGTACTACTTATTAGCTTTACATTTTCGAGATTATGTTCCAGCCCAAACTTAAGCCATGACGGTCAACGGAAATTTTGAGAAAGAATATCACTAGAAATTCATCCACTATGCAATTTTGGAGAAACTTCTAAAAATTAAACTGGGCCTCTGTAGGTATCTAAGTTATTTTGCTGGTATATTGTTATATTTGCAGCTCTAAAAGAAAAGATTGTTTGTTGACCAGGGTTTGATGGCACTGCTGAATATTCAATTAAATGCAATTTCTGTGGTGAATCTTGTAATGTCAATTGGTATCGCAGTAGAGTTCTGTGTCCACATTACCCATGCATTCTCTGTAAGTGTACTTTTCTTATTTAGTCTTTTAGTTTTGGATGTTCCAAATTTAAAGACCTAGTAGACTTTTTATTAAAGATAAACTGCTATATTGTGCCATTCATGAACACAGCAGTTAACGTCCATAAAAATAAGATATTCTTCTCATTAGTTCTGTTTCAATATGGTAGATATGAAAAGAGTGATATCATTTATTTTTGTAGACATGTATTAAAGATAATCTGCTATATTGTGCCATTCGTGAACGCAGCAGTTGACTGCCATAAAAGTAAGATGCTCTTTTCTCATGAATTCTGTTTCAATATGGTAGATATGAAAAGAGGAATATCCTGCATCTTTGCGAACATGTTGCAAGGACCCAACGGTGTTCCAGATTGTAGCTATGGAAGTTTTATCTTTCTAGCCCTCAGGAAGGCATAGAGAACCTTTAGGATATCTGCTCTGACAGACCGACACATTTTCTATCTGTACCCAGAGTAAACTTCAAAATCTTCATTTTGTTATGAATAAAAATATTCATAAACATCAATTAAATAATAAATATTAAAATAGCAAATATTAATAATAATAAATTAATTAAATTAGTTAATGTCTCATTAGTTGTGAAGAGACATGGGTCAAAAGTTGTGTCATTTTATCTTCAGGTTAGTCAATGCCTATATAGGCACACCGCCACATAGATTTATAAGCACCATTCATATTTTTATATCAATGCATTTACTTAATCTACAACACAAAATATACACACAAATACTACGGTTGCACACTGGTTTTATGTTTCTGTGGTATCAGAACCATCCGTGGAATTACGCTACTGTTCATTCTGCTCATCGTTCCCTCACCTCCGCTGTTCACACCCATTTCCAATCCACCTGTTCCCTGCGTTCCTTTTGTGCCCTTCGCTGTTCAAACCCACACTTTCGCTCCACTGTTGCTTGCATCCCTAGCCCTTCGTCCCATGCCCCTGTGTTTCCTGTGCTCCCCGTTTTTGTCCCTTCCACCAACTCGTCGACCCCGCCCACAGTTGGTCACCGCCCTCGGTTCCACTTATGATTGGTTCCTATGGTGGTCTAACAAATGTGCAACTCGTTCAATTGGCAAAATTTTACAAACGCCCTGTTAAAATGGTTTCATGACGAAGAAGAGGATGATATTTACGAAAGATTTGTTCACCTCAAACAGAAAGGATCAATAAGACGAAAAGTTGTTAAAAATGTATTGTTGTGGTCTTAAAGATTATATTCGAGAAGAATTAAAATTATATAAACCCCAAACCATTGAAGATGCTAAACACGTAGCAATAATTATTTGAGAGAAAATATAAGCTCAGAATGTCATCATTCAGGGAAAACAAAGAACAGCAACAACACTCAAGAAAAAAAGAAACTAACAAGTGTAGGTATTGTGGAGATAAATGGACATCAGGGCACATGTGCCTTAACAAAAAACTATATACTTGTGAAGTTGAGAAAGAATCAGACACTTCAAATAATGAGCAACAAAAGAAGATAAAAAAGAAGAATAGTTGTCGCAAATGTGAAAACTAGACGCCAGGCCATAAATGGGAATCAAATTGAAGTACAAGAACATGATGAAGGAATCATTGTCACACACAATGAAGATTCAAATTCTGAGGGATCGTCATTAGCTGTAATCTCATGTGACTGGAAAAAACTTGATGAAAATAGTAACTCTTTTGAAAATCAAGAACAACAAGAAACTACAAAATATGTTCCACCATATCTTCAGAAAAAGAGCCAATTCCCAAAAAGGAACATTAAACTTACAACTCCATCAACAAACATGAGGAAGAGTCTATGTCCTAAAACCCTAAAGCTCAATGGACTCATAAAAGACAAAAACATCAATATACTTATAGATTTTGGTAGTACTCACAATTGTATAAACATTGATTTTGCTAAATAACTTGGTCTTTCTATATGCCCAATCAAGGACCTGACCATGTTTGTCGCTACTAGAAAGAAAATCAAGGAAAAAGGAAATTTTTCATATTGCTAATGGAAATATTAAGTGATAACAGCCATAAAATCTCAGACATGCAACCAAAAATTAAAACATAAGCAGAAATATTAGCACACCAAAAATTCACACCAAGAGATGTTGAGCAATATTATTAATTTGATGAATGGGGTACAATGAGTTGGAATAGGTGCATAGTTGCACCTGGGCTTGCTACAACAAGCTAAACAAGTCCCAGCTGAGAAAAGTGTTGCCCAAGTGCTAAAAAGTGTTTCCTCCAAAGCCCCTGCATTGGCCCAATAATTCTATTACTTCTCGCTAGAATGGAACAAGTGTTTGACCCCACTAGAATACTTGGAAAATTCTGCAAATTTGGCTGTAAGCTCCCCTCAATAGACCCAAAAAAACCCAGAAAGTGTTTGAGCTACTTCCAAACACCTTCGAAACCCTTCTTCTAGAGCGAATTCCTCCTCAATCAGTCAATTCGCACTTCCTGGATTGGGTGCCAAACAACAAGAAAATCCTCCCCAAATTTTGCTTGATGACTCCTTACTAAATCAGCTGAAAATTCCTTAGCCCTTCACCAATTCGAGTTAGCTTCCCTGACTATCTACGTAGGCCCTACCAGGCAGCCTCTGCGCACTAGCTAGAAAGGTAAATTTGGACCTGTGTGATATGTTGATTTGGGGTAGCATCATATGTGTTCTAGCCATGAAAATCGGTGGAGAGACTAAAGCACATGAGATCTCCAAGACCCATAAATGGTTTAGATAGATTGTACCCGGTTTGGGAGATATTAAAATAATTAATATTTTTAATGGAGTTCCTAAGTCTAAACTTAGGAAAAATAAAATATTAATGGGTATTAATATAAAAGTGGGTTAGAAGGTTCCAAAAGTCATGGATCGAACCAAATCTAATCTTAGCCATTGATTAGAGATTTAATCTCGGTCGTTGATGGACCAACAGGAAAAGTATAAGAGGAGGCTTGAGGGTCAGTTGGAGAATACACTAGAGTAATCAGTCATTCATTTTGCTAGACAGGGATTGCTAAGCAAAGTTGAATCAGTGATCAGCAGTGAGGGGCAGTGAGTACGAGGCAGAGAGGTAGGGACAATACTGGGAGACCAACACAGAAGCAGAGAGAGCGAGAGCAACAGTCAGTCCAGGCTACGCAGATCCCAGCAGAGGCAGCGTAGAGCCCAGAGAGACTACATCATCCACGCAGAGGGAGTGACACAGAGGCTGCGTAGTGCCTCAGAGGGCTGACGCAGGTCAGCAGGAGGTTGACGCAGAGGCCAGAAGGACCAGCACTGAGCTTCAGTTGTGCCGGAGAGGGTTTCGTGGAACAAGTTTTCTGAATACCTATTTCCGGATATAAAGGTATAGCTGCCATGTATTTTTCTCTGTCGGGTGCATAGTTGCAAGGGAACGCCCCCGCCCCCCCCCTTCGAACCCGCTCCCGAAGCGCGCTCCGGGCGGGAGCGGCTCCGAAGCGGCTTGGGAGCGCGCTCCCTAAATCGCTCCCGAGTCCGAGAGCGATTTTCGGGAGTGCGCTCCCTTCCAAAAAAATTTTGCTCCCTGCCGATTTCGGGAGCGGCCGCTCCGTCGCTCCTGGAGCGTTTTTTAAAGCCCGGGAGCGATCGCTCCCGATCGGTCCTGGGCTTTAAAAAATCACTCCGGGAGCGATTTTAAGCTGGCCGGGAGCGGGTCGGCGGAAAAAAATTCCGCAGACCCGAAAAAAACTAAAATTTTATATATTTTTTTTTTGTTTTAAAAGGCCCTTTGGGCATAAAATCATTTCATTGTGAATGTTTGAAGAAGTTGAGGAGC